>OMPJ01001934.1:22427-32478 GCA_900312935.1 Carapus acus
CTCTCTCTCTCTCTCTCTCTCTCTCTCTCTCTCTCTCTCTCTCTCTCTCTCTCTTACCCCAACTAGTTAAGGTAGATGGCCACCCACCGACAGCCTGGTTTGCCCAAGGGTCTTCCCAATAAAGTAATATTTTTCCTTGCCACCGTTGCCTAGTTCTTGCTAATGGAGGAAATGTGTTGGGTCTCTGTCTGTAAATTAATATTTTTTGTAGTTTTACAGGTTTTTTATACCATCATAGTTTTTTTTTGCATATATATTTCACATTTCTTTTTTATAAAAAACATTTCATAGTTACTGCATCATTTGCACCCTCCTAAAATGTTAATTGTTATAGTACGGTTGGTGTGGTAGTGTGTGGTTTTTCTTTTTTTTCTTTTTTTTTTCTTTTTGCAGTTGTTCAAATTTAAACACTGTATGCAAAGCAGTTTTAATTGTCAAATTTTTGGGGACAAAAATAGTGTGATTGAACTTACACAACTTTAACACAGTATCTCTATGACGTGGTTCCTGTAGGGGTTAGGATTAGGGTTAGGAATTATTTAGGGTTAGGGTTAGGGTTAACTTGTGAATCTTTTCATATATAGATTCTGAATGATGTCTGCAGCAGTGTTTGTAGTGTATGTGTGGCTAAGAGTGGTTCCAATGGAAATGAGTGTCATCATGTCTACTGCTTTTTTCTTTTCATTATTACTCTTTAACATGGACATTTGTAAGTCTTCCCTAAATCCAAAACAGTATGAGGTGGAATCTTTCATTTTAGAATTTTTATGACTATTACCGTTCGTTCGTTCGTTCGTTCGTTTATCAAGTCAAGTCGAGTTGATTTAATTTGTACAGCGCCAAATAATAACAGACGTTATCTCAAGGCGCTTTACAAAATGGAGCAGGCAGTGCTCCTCAGTGTGTAAACAGTCATGGTCTATATGGGATGGACACACAGAGACCCAACATATCCCCCATTAGCAACAGTGGTGAGGAAAAACCTCTATTAAAGGGACAAGACCTCAGGCAGGCCAGGCTGCAGGTGGGTGGCCTTGAACGGTTGGGTTGAAAGAGAGAGGGAAGGAGAGAAGGACACAGAGAGAGAGAGACAGGTGTAGGAATGCACAGGTGCACAGCAGTCGGAGTAGGACCCAGAGGTTTGGAGGTCCGTCGTCAATGGTAGTGTTCTAGCTGCTGGCTGCGGGTTGATAAAGCATTGTTCGTTCTTGCATGCGTTCATGCGTTAGTTCACTTGTTCGTCCATTTGTTCTGATAGCTGTCTGAAAAAGGAAAACGGTAATCAAGTTAAATATCACTTAGTTTAATTTGCCACACTAAAAATTTGGAGGATGGAGGGGGAAAAAATCTGAAATTGTGCTGAGTCATCGCTATCAAAAGGAGCATTACAAAAAAAAGAGGTCAGCAGTTACAGCAAAGACAAATAGCACAATTCCTAAGTGTCGTACATATAATTATGCAGAATGCGTATTCACTTCAAGACAACATCTCCATCATTATAGTTGTCCACTGACATAAACACTGTGAGCAGTCTTATAAGGTGACTACACTGCCAGGTAGGAGGGTGCACTCCCTATGGGTTTGCCAGATCTTGCAAACCCTTAAGCCTCAATCACTAAATGAGGTTCAGAATAGAATAGAATGTTTTTTATTGTCATTGTGCAACATAACAAGAGAATCATGGCACAACGGAATTAAGGCGCAGCTCCAGTTCAGAAGTTAGATTTCAGATCCAGTTCAGATCCTGAACATTGATGGTGCAGCAAATGTAGGCAACGACATGGTAACTGTGTGATACTGCCAAGCCCGAACCATTTTCGGCACTATCATTACCTACTGTCCATCCCTAAAGACAAGGCACACAAGGTTTCAAAGAGAAAGTGTCACAGGGGATACACACACCTGAGACAAGATAATACCTCACCACTAATTTGTGCTGTCAAACATTCGCAGATACATAAAACATGGGCGCAGATGGGCAGTAGCAGTCCTCCTCCCCGCACCCTGAAGCTGTTCTTCTCCCTATTTGTCATAACAAATCACCTCTCTCCATTTCCTAATATTAATCATGTCCATGTTTTCACTTTGTCAATGAATACCTGGCAGCTCCACCTCTGGCATCCTTTGTCCAATCTTGCCGCTCTAACCTAATCTCCAAACTGCTAAACCTTATCTGTTCCCCTAATGTGGTCATTCTTAATCCTTTCCAACCTGGTTATTCCAAAAAATCTTCAGCATCTTAATCTCTGCCATATCCTGTGTCAGCCTCCTGAGACGTGTCCCTCATCATAGATGTCAAACCCAGTACCACAAGTACATCAAATCCCAAACCCGCCGATTCCCACACCTCTATGACATTCGTTGGCGACCTCGTGCCACCAGTTGCTTTGATTCAGCTCTCTAAAAAATAGGCAAAGGAGGAAAACAGGAAAAGAAGTTGTGAAACAGGACCCTCCTGTTTGGACTCTGCCGTTTGGAGACAGTTTGGAGGAGAAACGTCACGATGCTCACAAATACAAAAGACAAACCTGTTTGAGTTGTGCGTCAAGACAGTTATTGTCCCAGTAGACTGAGACATTGTTGTTGATAGTTTGTGACAAAAGGTTTGTACTGAAATTTACTGGGAACATGATACTTTAACATGTAAGAAACAAATACCACTGTTGTGTCTTCTGTAAAATTTGATTTTGCATGTATTTATATTACTTGTCTTTGCTTGTTCCAAATTCAATGTTCAATCAGAACTTCAGTTTGTTTCCTTGTGAAACAATTTAGCACATTTGGAATGAAAAACCTGCTAAATGCTAGATATTTTTTCAAGACATTTCAAGTCTGGCCCATTAGCTGGGTTTTTATTTTCATCTCAGAGTCTGGTAAAGATCATCTCCCACTCTTCCCCACTGGCTGCTATTCCTTTATCATAGGGCAACACAGACTGTGACCTGTACTTAGCTTCAACTTACACATGAATTCAAGAAATGGATTCGACGACAACTGTAGTCAGTTTATGAGAGCTTTTGAAATGCAGCGATTCTGCTCAAGACACTCACAGCAATTTTCTTCACACATGCTCAAGAGGCAGCAATTGTTACTATAATATTCCAGACCATAGTCAAATTTGTCCTTCATAAAATTATTTCTTGGTCAACAATGAGCTTCATGGCCCTAGCAGGGTTCATTTGGTAGCTGTTTTTTTTCCCCCATATGCACACATTTCTGTTCTGAAAACGAAATGGGAGAGGTTACGTAGAGGTCGGCACAATTCCTGCAGGCATGCTGGACCAGGTCACGTGATATGTCTATAACTGGATTAAAATCACATCAAGACCCACTCAATTAAAAGGAGCGATCGACTCATTAAGACTAATACAGCTACTGCTTGAGGGAGCACAACACCAGATGAAAATGTCCGATCCCCTGAGTGCGAGGGTTAGGTGAGTTTATGTCCATACAGACAGACAGACAGACAGACAGATAGACAGATAGATAGATAGATAGATAGATAGATAGATAGATAGATAGATAGATAGATAGATAGATAGATAGATACCGGTATGTTACATAATGTGGGCAAGGAGAGAGAGAGAGTGCGCACATGCCTGCGAGCGTGCGTGCACGCGCGCGTACGTTTGTGCGTGTGTGAGAAGGCCAATAAATAGAAATGTTTCTCCAGTGTTTGAAAGGACTGCACATATGGCCAACAAGGACACAATGTGTGTGAGCAAATGTATATGTGGGTGTCTTCCCTCATATTTCTCCCTATATATGCTTGTGCTACTTTTGATAAATATTGTGCAAACAATGCAATATAATTGCTGGACACCAACCACAGACCCTCATAGCGGTCATGTGTATTATTGGAGCTCGTGAAATGATTGCATGGTTAGCTAGAATCTGGGGTAACATATCCTCGACAATAGAGGGTTTGAAAGGGGGCACATATGGGCATATCTGTGAGATTTATTTCAATTTTTATTTTCTGTGAGAGAAGGTGCATCCTCTTGGCACTGTCATTGTCTGTAACCAGATTCTCCAGCAGCAATTGCATCGTTGTGTCTCCGATGATGAAGGCAAGATACTTACACCCAGGCAAAAATTAAACCAGGTGCACTTTGTCTTCAGATTACTGTAAAGGATTTCTCTCTTGATATTTGAATTGGATATGGACACATGACACAATATGAGCTACTCACACTTTCCAACCTCAACAAACTACACACGTGCTTATGGTGCACCTTAACTGGTCCAGTTTCTTGCCCTCCTTTTCCCCTCATTGGCTTGAATTCACATTCAGTGCAAGTCAGCTACAATGACCACACACAGTATATCCTATACAGTTGAAGATGCGCTATTAGCAGGGCTGGCTAATTTATGGCCTGTGTTCTACTACTCAAAGAACAGTAGCACAAATCAGACCACATACCTCACACTATGCAGGATCTTCCTTCCATTATGTGATTTTTTTGCCAACCTATGTTTGTATTGTCCAATATGTGTTCATAGACGAGTACCAACAAAGGCACATGTGGATAAATGTATGTGCCTACCAATGTTAACCTGAGATAAAGAAAAACAAAGAGACAGAACCCTTCATTTGAAAGCAGTTGTAAGAGTCTCTCTCAGCCTGCTCCAAATGCTTATGTGTCCCAACTTACTTTTTGAATGATTTTCTTATTTTTATTCAATATTCAATTATTATTTTACAATAATATTTACTATATACCACATACTTTCTATGACAAGTAATATATTACGTTTTTGTCATCTTCCTTCTGATTTCCTGAGGCCCCCCTAGTGCCCCCAAGCGCTCCATTTATTTTGTTCTTATTAGGCCTCATCCACATGAAATCATGCACAGCAGTTGACACTTCAAGTCATAATTAACTGAATATCTCAGCACAAATTTAGAGATACTTCGAGGGAAAGCAAAACTGACGGACACAATAGAGACCATAACAATGAAAAATAGATAGATCCAGATGGAGAAGTAGAAAAACAGATTTCACAAACCCTAAAACACAAGGGCTCCTCATTGTGTCTGTCCACAAAACATCCAAACAATAAAACACATTTCTGCGCCTCCCCTTGTGAAACATTGAGACAACTATTATTGCTTAAACACAATAACATATACATTAGACTTGGAATAAAACTGTGGAATGTAGAAAATAGCACAGAAACAGAAAATAAGAGAGCCTATGTTTAAGAGGCAAACTGTTTCAAAGAATGTACTGGAAGTAATAGGGCACATTGTTGGTGTATGACTGACTGAATCTTGCAAACATAATGGCAGCGGCAAGTGATGACAGACAGCAAAATTTACAAGCCTCAGTTTGAGCAGTTTCAGCAGAAATGGCCCATTATATGACCATTGATCGGTGGAAGCAGATAGTCAAGGATCATCTTGAGTGACGTGAAAATAATCCACCAAAACAGGTGTTGGGAGTCACTCATGTTAACAACAGTCAGATTAACTTCTGGATTTATACTTAGAGTCCATGTTGTGTAGAAGCAGATGTTTTAAGATACCCTGCACCAAGTTTAAGGTGGTGTACTTTTAGGCATCAAATAATAATATTGCAGGGCTTCAAAAAACATGATGCGTTGTTGCTTCTAAAATGAGCGAGGTGACGGTTTCTACTCACGGGTGCCGTCGAAACGCGTAGCGATGGTGTCCAAGAATGTGTTCTGCGGCGCTAGTAGCCCTCTCATCACCGGCATCCTGCTCCGGGTCGACTGGGTCCTCCTGTCTCTGCGCCCTGGAGCTGCAGTGGTCGACTGCTGCTCTGACCCGAAACTAGGTAGGAAGCGAGAAGTGCCCGGTGCGCATCCCAGACCCTGGAGAAGCGCACCGATACGAGATACGCGCGGCGGCTCCACTTTGGCACAGCAGGGGTTGTGACCATAATCGACTTAGCACCAAGCGCGCATCGAGCGTGTGGCGCTCCAGTGGATCACCTGAGCAGCTTTCCTGCGATTAAAGCACGGGCAGTCTTTGTCTCAGCTAATATTGTCCAATTCGTGTCCCTTATCGCAGGTGTGCTAGAGGAAGGCGATGGTAGGTGAGCTGGTGCACTGGTGCTTTGGTACTGATGGTGCGGGAAGTGGAGTCTACGGATGCAGCAAGCTCCTCCTCACCTCCCTCCCTTCCCTCCCCATGTCTCCCCTCTCCCTTTTCGGTTGCTTGGTTATCTTGCTGCGACCCATAGCAGATGCAGAGTCACGTGATCCTCCATCAGACTTGGGTCTTGCCAAGCTTCGCTCCCTCTCCACAGCGGAGAAAGACAACGGAGGGACGCGGTAGGAGGACAAATGAGGAAAAACGTAGCCCACCCCCTACTCTGAATCACTCTAACACAATGCTCACCGCAATGGAGACACGATGAACATTTCTTGCCTTCTGAACCAAGCCAGGGAACACAAGAATTTTGTTGCAACCAGTGTACGCGGAGAGTGAGTGTCAAACAGTCGTTCGTGGAATCATCTAGGAGTAAATCTGTTCGTCTGAAAATTCCCAGTGGGTGGTCTTTCCTCAGGACCGCAGCTCACATTGCGGAAATCTTCTGCATCCCCATCCCAAGCAACGATCTACCGCCATCGTGCGTTAGCAAATAATATTGTAGTGGTTAGACAATATCAGTCCTCAGACCTCACACCGCGTGGCACGCGAGACACGATCAGTAATGTTGGGTCATATTATCAGAGATTGAGATACGAGATGAAAAACAGCAATTTAGACAATGTCATTGTTTGATCACAATTTCAATTCAATTCAATCTTATTGTATAGGGCCAAATCTGGCAGAAGGTGTCTCAAGGCACTCCTAATATGGAGCAGGTAGAGCTCCTCAACATTTAAACATTTAAATGCAGAGCCTTCATCTCGTTGTTAAGGGATGTGAATCCCCGATCCACCTCGGCAGTCAGACTCTGTAATATAAGACTGCAAAATAGGTTGTTCAGAGGGTGGGAATGCATTACCACCCCGTAGTTTGGGAAAAACCCTGCTGCCAGGCGCTGATCAGCAGGAATCAGGTCTCTCCTGTGCCAATGGTGATGGTGAGTCTCTACCTCAGGATGCAATGACAGATTGGTCGTGTGGACCACAGACAAAGCCGGCAGAAAAAAATGAAAGATGGCATGCTCCTGTCCACCCGGCTGGGAGGAATAGGTACGATTTCCTCCCACATGTCCACACCATGTTGGTGGGTGAGGGGAACAATTCCGTTGGTGCCACCACTGCGAGGTTGTCACTGCAATAACCCGAAGAATTAAACAACAGCGATTTCCCTTGGAGAGCAGTTATGTTCAAAGTTAGAAACCAAGTCATTCCTGACTGACAGGAGCGACGGTCTCTGGTACAATTTGTCACATTTAGAATACATGCACTGTGGTGGACTTGGCAAATGGAAACACAGGCCCAGTTCTCATCCCATCTCCCCAGGACAGCAAATCCTGTGCACCATCACCTGTGCTATGTATATTGCATTGGTTTGCTGCGAAAAATTGTCTGGATTTCTCCATGTCAGAGTTGTTTGTTTTCTGTTGAGATGAGCAATCGTTAAATCTTGCAGCACAGAAATTGTCCCATTTACCAACAAAGGTACAGGCCTCAACACAGTGTTTTCTGTAGCTGAATGTGGAATGATACGACAAACTTAATATGACTGGTTAGTTGTTCATCTGGCTGTTACATGAGCTAGAGTCCACCACACATTGTCATTATGGTCGTGTTGTTGCAGTTCATGAGTTTCACGTGGAACTCTAGTTGTTATCTGTTGGCTACCTGCAAGAGACCACCAACCCAGAAAGAGGTCCAGGCTGCCCCCCAGGCATGTGAGGATCACCGTCTGCATCCTACATCCTCGTTTGTGGCGAGGACTGGCAACCGACTGCATTGTCAGGCTACAGGCCTTTACCCCTACTAAATGTTTGCTTCACCGACGTTGAGACATAGTACTACATGGAGGCAACACCCCTTTGTAGTCAGACTTAACCACAAATCTGTTGGGTCTGCCAGTAACCTCTGCTTTTTGCAGTGACTGAGTTGTATCTGTACAGCTCTTGGAGTAGTTGGCAGGACCTGGAATAGGCCTTTGCACTTAGGACTGTGCCAGTGCTTCCTCTTAATGGCTTTGGTGTAGATCCAGTCAAGTCAAGTCACTTTTTATCTGTATAGCCCAATCTCACAAATTACAATGTGCCTCAGAGGGCTTTACAGTCTGTACAGCAATACAACAACCTCTGTCCCTAGACCCTCACATCGAATAAGGAAAGACTCCCCCAAAAACCCCTTTAACAGGGAGAAAAAGGAAGAAACCTCAGGGAGAGCAACAGAGGAGGGATCCCTCGCCCAGGACCGACAGACATGCAATAGATGTTGTGTACAGAGACACAGACAATATACAACAGTAATAACAAATATCAAAGATAATGTAGTTTTATGATATATAAAAGAATGTAGCAAAGAGGACGCCAAGCAGCTTCTGGAATGCCACCGGGAGAAAGCCGGACCAGAGCCATGACCACCATCGCATTGACTACAGACTCCGGAATTGGCAGTGATAGATGGGGGAGCGGAGCATGTCAAAGATGGGTGATGATGCAGCAGGGGATGCCTAAGACAAGAAAGGCAGGGAAAAGGACAGAGAGGGAGACAGAGAAGAAGAAAGAGGGGCACACAGCTCGCATGCTCATGAGCCTGTGGAACAAAAAACAAAGGGTTAGAGAGAAGCAAGGGTTGAGCAGTTGTGATGAACAATAACAGTAAATAATAATCTGAATAAAATCTCGTCGGCAGGATAGTTAGCAAGCCCACTGAGACAGAAACCGACCCACAATTCAGTAAATGGTACATGAAATGTCAAATTCAAGAAACTAATTGTAAGTTAGGTAAAAAGATGAGTTTTTAGTTTTGATTTAAAGGTTTCAACAGACTCAGAGGATCTGATGGATAGGAAGCCAATGAAGGGAGGCCAGGATTGATGGAATATGTTTGAATTTTCTTGTTTTAGTTAAGATTCTAGCTGCGGCGTTCTGAACCATCCGAAGACAATTAGTACTAGCGCGAGGCAGACCTGAGAGCAGAACATTACAGTAATCCAGTCTGTATGAAACAAATGCATGAATTGTGTCTCTGCATCAGCCATGGATAGAAACGACTGAATTTTGCCTATGTTATGTAAATGAAAGAAGGCAGTCTTTGTGGGTTTTCTTAATGTGCTTATCAAAAGATCGGATGGGATCGAACATAACACCAAGATTTTTGGTAGCCAAGCTTTGCGAGATTACATAGTTGCCAAGAGTTATTTGTTATTTGATCAAACTGGTTTCTGTGTCTAGCACGACCAACAACTAGCATCTCGGTTTTATCAGAGTTAAAGAGCAAGAAATTTTGTGCCGTCCACTTTTTCACAGAGGTCAAGCAGATCTCTAATTTAGTAATTTGGGAATGATCATTGGCCCTTATAGGCACATACAGCTGGGTATCATCCACATAGCAATGAAAATTTATTTTATGACTGCATATAATTTGGCCAAGAGGCAAAATATAAAGAGAGAAAAGCAGAGGGCCGAGAACTGACCCCTAAGGCACTCCATATTTAACCTCAGAGAATTTAGATGTAGTATTATCATAAGAGACACATTCGGTACGATCAGACACATAGGACTTAAGCCAGGAGAGAGCTAGGTGTTATGCCCCAGTCTAGGGGTTCTGAGACATAACAAGGTAAGGCCCCAGTCTCCCAAAGTCCCAAGTGACCACTGACTCTTTTTTGAAAAATAGAACAGAAATGGCTTTACTAGGCTCTTTCACATAGATTTCAGAGTGGACGCAAACACAATTAACAAAAGGAGCCCTGTCTATGAAATAATATCTCTAACCTAGAACCCGAAACAACCAAATGACATCAGCTTACCTTTCTAACTAAGAAAACCAGGGAAAAAACACGTTCAAAGAAAACTGCAGCCCACTCTTACTTTTCCACAATAACTAAGGTCAATAATACAAATTTTCTCTCTCAGAAACTCAGGGTGGCCAGTTGGAACAG
>OMPJ01001950.1:9019-19674 GCA_900312935.1 Carapus acus
ACTCTTCCTCCCCATCCATCCACCCCCCTACACCCCTCTCCTCACTCTCTCACACGCCCTTTATTAGATTTAGCCAATCAGCACCGCCTACAGACAGACAGACAGACGATTTTGAGCAAAGAGACAAACACATAACCAGCGCCGAACCATCTCCAATTATCCAGCTCCACCCCTCCATCTGCCAATCCATCCATCCATCCATCCCCTCCACTATCTTGTGCCTGTTGGGTGCCTATGAGCGGCGCCGGCTACAAATTTAGCTCCTTGTTTTCCTGGCACAACACCATTTAAACGCGCCACAAAGCTTTAAACGGGGCCGATTATACGTAAAGGACTTAAACAAACGCTATGGGAGCGACCGGAAAGCGAAAGCAAATCTTTTCGTTCCGTTCACAGTGTGGGGGGGACGACCCTCGTCACGGAGCGTCTCCAGATTGTGGAAAACTTCAACCTCGTGAGACCTCCTCTCTGCTGAGACTCAAAGAGCCTCTCTTTCTCTCCGTCTTTTCTTTTTCCTCCCCCCCAACGCCACCGCTTTGACAATGTCCCCTCCCACGCATGACAACAACCGCCATCGCCATCTCCACCGCCGTCTCCCTATCTCCGCTCGCGAAGGAGCGAGCACCTGCTTCTCAAAGACGGTAAATCATAGACGCAATTAACTTTGCCGCCATGGTGACCAGCCGTGATAAATCAGCCGTATCCAGCCATGAGCATAAATTTCCATTCTCTCCACCTATTTCTTTCTTTTTTTTTTCTTCACTTAACATCTTTAAGACCCTGCAGAAATACGTACGCACCGACCCGAACACGCACCTTTCACAGCCACAGCTTTTTTGGCACGTGACGCGAACAAATCTTACGGTTTATATCTCCGAACGGCCTGTTAACATGCCAAAGTTTATAACTCACACAATCGCCTTCTGTGAGCGCTGTTTTTTGACAAGAGCGTCCCTGTTTCAGCACTCAGTGGGATTGTGTGCGTTTGATTTTGTGACAATAAATTCTTTTCGTTTTGCTTTTCCCAGATAGGACAAATAAGTGATTCATATGGACGTAAGCTCGAAGTCTCTCTCCACAATGGTCCCCACAGTCTCTCTCTCTATCCCTCTCTCTCTCTCTGTCTCTCAGTCTCTCTCTTCCTCTCTCTCTCTCTCCCATCTCGTCGCACAACTCGCTTGTGTGTCGGCTTGGATCACCGGCTTAAAACCCTGTTGGTCCTCTTGGATGACTTCGCCTCTTGTCTCCAGCCACGCTGCAGAGGAATCTCGCTTTTATCTCCTCCGTACATATGCGCATTATCCTCCCTCCCTCCCTCTCTCTTTCCCTCCCTCTCTCCCTCCCTCGGTCCCTCTCCCTTTCTTTTTCTGTCCCCGTGGGCTCCGAAAAGTCGTTGCCGGCCCTCCGCCGCACCAAAAGTCGGCACGCGTCTCCTAATCTGTCTCACTGCCGATCGGCAACGACTTTGCTGTATTTGAAAGCAGGGTCGAGGGGAAAGAAAGGGGGAGGGAAAAAAAACAAGAGAAAAAACAACAACCACCCCCTTTCTTCAAACAATCAACAAACAATCCAAACAAAGCTCCCTATTTGGCAGGCAAGATCAAATCAGCTTTGTCGCCCCCACAATGCGAATGGTCAACATTGTAATGTGATTGTGTGCGTGTGTGTGTTCATGAGTGTGTGTGTGTGTGTGTGTGTGTGTGCGTATGTGCGGGCTGGGCCACATGTTCTTTGCGTGACTCACAGGCTCCTCCATCTGGTGTACACAAACAGTGGAGTTGTAATGTGTGCGGCAACGTTTGATTGGATCAGCGCATGGAGCGCTGCCTTGACAGTCTTTACGCGTCTGACTTTGCAGGGCCACACACAACCTGGCGGTCGACGTTGTGTAATTTCGGCTGCGGGAGCCAAATGCGACGCTAAAATAGACGTAACGTTGACAGAGCAAGGCTGCAGCTGTGGTTAAAACTGTAAGCGTCCAAGAAAAAAAGATCCTCATCCCCTCAAACGATGAAACAAAGGGACAGCAGCGAGCAGTCGGTGCCCATTTGGAAGTCGCTCGCTAACCAAAGCGGCCCAGGGACGTAAGGAGGATAGTGCAGGACCGTCAGAAGTACAAAAGCCTTTTTGGAATGAAACACCGCATTCAAGAGCGAATCAGAAACACGTTCTGGCTGATTCACTCCAGCTCGGAATACTCACTCGGAGACCGGCGGGGGAGAGGATCAAAACGTGACGCGACTCCGCCGCCACGCGACTTGAGCCCAGAGACTTTTTGCTGTTACCGCAAGTGCTCTTGGTGCATCTGAGGAGGAAGGTTGTGGACTTTAGAGAGCAGAGTTTTTCTACCTTTTCTATCTGCCTTTATTCACACACCTCTTTATACGTTGTTTGGAGTTTGAGCGTTTTCCAAAAAGACGCTTAAAAACAAACCGAAGGTCTCTGCGATTACTGCCGCGAATGCGGTTGCCGAGATGTATTTGATCTAATTTGAAATGTTGCCAAGGCAAAGTGTGGTTTATAAAACCTCCCCCAGTACACACACTCACGCACAAACACACACACACACACACTTCCCCCGGGGAGGGGATGTAGTGTGATTGCAGCTCTTGTTCTGCGTGTTGATTTACCTCTGCATATATTTTGAGGAATTTCAATCTCTAAGCAAGAGTCCACAGGCTCTGCATGAGACCGCAGAAGATGAGATGGTGGGGAGGACGGTGATGGAGCTGCACGAAATGAAGGCGGCGGGGGCCTGAGTGTGGGCGGATGTGCGTGTGCGTGTGGCTGCATATGTGTGTGTGAGACGGAGATTTGTGACTGGGATTTTTTTTTTACAGTTTTGCAGTTCCGCACAAAATACAGCTACATATGGTTTGGAAAAGCGACAGGATCTAACACAAGAGACCTTGTGTGGCTATTAACTTGCTATTAACTGCTGGGTTTGTATCTTAGCACGCAGGTGGAGCGCGATCCAACACAGCATCTGCACGTGTGTGAGAGATAAAACATTGAGCAGACGCGTGAGGAGTTACAACGACCTCTAGAAACATCGGGTCCAGACCCACAATTTGAACAAATTGACTGATGCAGACTGATGCAGACTGATGCAGGAGTAAACGAATCAGATAGCGCAACAGTTGCACTCGCCGTCTTGTTTACAGGTGTTAGCGGAATAGTTGCTCAACCGTGCTAATTACATCGGGGCAAAATTTTCCTAAAACACGTCAAATCTAACATGGCGCATGAATTCTTCCTTAGTACGTCCATATAAGGTCGCTTCAAGTTGCAGTTTGTTCCAACAACAAGCGGACATGCGGGAAAACGTTGGCTCAGACGCGCTTGGTAAGTAAAAATAGGTTGTAGCAAGAAAAAAGAGAAAAAAAACATAAGAAATGATCTCATTTTGGTAAATGCGAAGGGAGATAAAGAATGAAAGAAAAGCTACTCGCTCGCCGCTGTTGTCGGCAACTTCTTAACTCCGCGCTTTAAACTGAGTGATTATTATCCGCGTTTCCCTGCTCGTCTTGGTAAATAAATGCGCCAAAGTGACGCACGAGAGAGGGAGGAAATAAATGAAGAAGTCAACTCAACCTGCTGCTCTTTCCACAAGCGGTAGGTCTCTGTGAGCCGCATACGCAACACATAAATCCGTCTTTTGCGAACACTGTGACACAAAGTGGTGTTTATCAAGGCAAATACCTAATTCAGTTTGTTTCCATAGATGCAGAACTTAAATGTCATAAAGCCTGAGCATTTCTTTTTCTAACACACGAATGAATATCATGTGCTATAATACCTGTGATATGTCACTTGGCACGATGCATCTGGCAGGGGACTGAGGACACGGCGAAAATATCCAACACAAACTACTCCAATCAACAAAAGCCAAAAGCCGAACTAGGAGGTCCCGGCAGGTCTGGTTCTAACTCAGTTGCGTGGTCGTGTCATGACCTACGTGAAAGCGAGAAGTAAGTATTCCTGACCCGTGTCGGGGTGTCCCCGCCCGATACACGCTCTCATGGTTGGCACAAGAGGCCCCAAGGTGTGTGCGAGTGTGCGATGGTACCGGCACTCAGCTTTTGTTCGAGCTGCTCCTTGTCGCATCATGGCGGAACTGAAGGACGCAGCCGATGATCCTCTCAGGGCGGAACAAGCTGGATCCATCCTGCTTCCTCCAAGTTCCGGGTGCCATTGACTCGCTCAGGGGATTGTGGTAGCTGGGATAGGAGTGGCCAAAAGCCAAAAAGCCTAGGTGTGTGTGCGTGCGTGTGTGTGTATGAGTGAAGCAGCTACGAAGTTCCGAATTTGTGAGTTTATCAACAATCGCGACCCATTTGAAAAGCCTCATTCTTCTCCTTACATTCCCTTCTCCTCCAACTCCTTACTCTTCCTACCGAATCCTTCCCTTCCCCTTACACACACACACACACACACACACACACACACACACACCTGGTGGTGGGCTTTGCTGTCAGGCTACGACACAAGAAGATCCCTCTCCACAGGGAGCAAAGGTCAAGAGCGAGGCCGAGAAAGAACCTGAGGCGAAGATCTTTGCCGTTCACCTTTTCTCCCTTGAAGGATGGATTCATAAGCCCCCCGTCCCCTGAAAAAAAGAGAGAAAAAAAAGAACAGCAAGGAGGGAAACACTCGTCGAGGGCTAACCGCTGTGCTACATGCTAAGAAGGGGGTCGGCGAAGAAGAAGAGGTGGATGATAACGACCAGCTTCCAGCTGAGGGGGGAAACAGAGCTGCCACTCTTTTGCGTCAAATCGACGAGCATCTGTGCTAATGTCGCAAATGCTGGCCCCCGATTTGACAAACTGACCGCACAAGAGCGAGTCCAGAGTCCGACCAAGGCCTCTCGCAGCCCGTTGGAGGGCTAATGGAGGTTCGCCAAGCGCTTTGCTTTGCTCTGGCAGTCTTTCAGCTCTCCGGTGGCGTGATTGCTCTATTTTGCTACGGCGCCACTCATACCTCACCGATGACTTTTCTGAGCAGAAATTAAGCACTCACTCGCTCGCAGGTGGTAATTTCTACCCGCTAAGCTTCGACTCCTGCGCCGCCGCGATGAAATCCCCAAGATCTGTGGACATCAGCGGGGGCCCGCGCTCGTGGAAAAGTGGAGCCGTTTGATTGTATCCGAGAACATGTTGAAGAAGAAGAGGCAGGATTGCGACGAAGACGCGGCAGACGGATGATGACAGGTTGGAAGGAAGCCGACGGGGCTATACGGAGCTGGCAGGACATCGCTAACGCAAATGAGCAAAATGTGTCCGAACAAGCGGCGTTATGGTGTCGAAGTGGAGGAAGCAGCCTGCTTTAGGGCCGCCGCCGCCATCTGTGTTGCCTTTTCCTTCACACCATTTGATGCGATGCACTGTAATTAAAGTCCACCAGCAGCTGGAAGGGTGAGCCCTGCGAGCATGGAAACGCCACCGCGTAAAAAATAATGCTGCCACTGGCTTTGAAGCCGACGCCGGTGTAGCCGCGGCACGGGCGGGTGGGCAGCAAAGCGGGAACAGGAGGTTTCAAATGCAGACACGACGCCGGGCTAATGTGCTAATGTGTGAGAGCAAGCTTGCTGGACTAAAGCGTGGAAATGTTTCACCGCTGCTATTAGAATATGTGGTGCAGTGCACACGTTCTTTTTTTATTTTAGAAGCTAACGTGCACACAGACACACACACACACACACACACACACACACACCAATTTATTCCAAGACCAGCTTCGAGTTTGATATCTTCGGTCAAAGAGGGATTGCATTAGATCACATGTGTCAAACTAAAGGCCCGCTGGCCAAATGCGGCCGGCTGCGTCATTTTGTTTTGGCCTATGAGTGCTTGAATGACTTTCAACATACCAGACGTGTCAAATTCAAGGCCCGCGGCCCAAATGTGGTCCGCTGCTTCATCGAGTGAAGCCAAAGAGCGCTTGAATGACTGTTTCATACATACATCTCCCACAATGCACGTGGATGATGTTCCTGGTTAAGCGATGGCAGCTGTGTCCCCGACAGGATACACCCTTCGTAAAATGTCAGTTTGTCAAGAAACACCAACGCAGACCAAGAGAGGGAACCAGGTTCTTCACTTGTTGATTGATTGTTAAATGATTAATTCATGTTTCTTTCCCTGATGAATTACAAGGATGTACATCATTATAATTGCAAAGACCTGACATATTTTTACACCTATGGAAATGGGATTTGTAGGTTGAACAAGGAAAAAAAAAGTTGATAATAGATATTTCTGAATGAGTGGTCACATTTTGCATTAAATTACATTATACCTCCTTGATAATTGCCACCGCCATGCTGATGTGGCCTTGAGTGAAAAACAGATTGACACCCCTGCCTTAGATGAATGGACGCATGGATGGACAGGCAGACAGGTAGGACGGAAGTAAGACGTACGAGGAGAGAGAGACGGACAAGAGTTCCGACGTTTCCCATCACGATTTTAAACACCTGAATTAATTCAGCCTGTGAAAATCTTTTTTATGCATTTTTATATATTCAGACACAGAAACCAACCGTAAAAAGTGCGTCCATGTCACGGGGTTCGGGCGAACGGCGAGATCACAGCATCGTCCCACGGTGCCAGATGGCGGCTGTTACAAAGCGGCTGGCTCACACCGTGGGACTCACTCTGCACAGTGGCGCTGCGTTACTGTATGTACCTGCCGAATCTGTGCCACCGTCGCGTCTGACGCAATATTTCCCCGATTCAAGAGGATTTTCCCTTTGATTGCACCTCAACAGTAGTTGTTCGCAAGCTCTGAGGTACAGGGACGGAGGTGTTGTTACTCTCCTGTGCTTCAGCTGCCGTGCCACACCACAGAAGGTGGTCGAGAGGAAGGAATGAGGGGAGAAAAGGGTTTGAAAACACATACCGTATTTTCAGGACTATAAGCTGCTCCTGAGTATAAGTCGCACCAACCCAAAAATGCATAACAAAGAAAAAAAAATCAAAACAAAACAAAACAACAACGACGACAACGACAACAGCAAACTCCATGTAAGTTGCATTTTTTTTGAAAATCTATTCTACGAATTCCAAGACCAAGAACAGTAATTTCATCTTAAAAGGCAAGTTCTGATAACAACAACAGCATTGTGAAAAAAGGGTCAATAGGTGTGCAGCACGCTAACATGACACATTGATGGTTATTCAGCCACATTCAGCTACCACCAATTGAATGCATGTCTTGCAAGTTAAAATGACAATTATTCAGATACCTAAAGCATAAAAAAAGCTAGCAAGTTTACCAAACCCTCCACCTCACAGCAAATCACTAAATCCATCTAATACTTTATCCTCTGTGTGGTTTCTGAGCAACTCCGCCAACTACGGAGGTAGATGAAGAGCCGCTTCCCTCTGTGCAGGGGAGGAGCTGGCGTTTCTATCACTGTTATTGTCGTCAATTACCGTAATGTTGAAATTTTATTGGTACAGGAAGTGGTGGTAGATTCTGGTACACAGGCCTAGAGTGCCTTTGCACAATTGTCAGTGCGACAGTAATGAACAGGTGAAATTGTATATTCTAATAAACTCATGTATACGTCACATCTGAGTATAAGTCTCACCCTCCATTATAAATATAACTACCAAATGATTTTTTTTGTGTGTTTTTTTTCTCTCAATGATGGCAGGTGAGGCAAGGCATCTCCTGCCTCCCCTGACCGCACGTCATCGACACCACGGATCACTCGGCGACGCCGTGTGTGTCTCTTCATCAGTCGCATTAGCGAGCCGAGCGGGGCGCGACGAGCCGTGGACGAGCCTGGAGAAATCTGCCCGTCCCCCGGTCTGCGTCCATCAGAGGGAAAATGTGGAGTATTGATTTAGCGTCTGGGTGGGGGGACTTACAGACTGCAGCTGAGACTGACAGTTTGTGACTCAGCTCCGCTCCCGCTGACAGACAAAAGCCGTCGCAGGAGGAGGAGGAGGAGGAGGTGGAGGCGTTTTTGAAGGTTGAGCAGACCGAGCGCGGCAAACCAGCGCAAATAACAAATATTAATTATTTGCCGGGGTGTCACAAGATTACTGGAAATGCGTCGCTCCGCAAATCCAAAGTAACTCGTCTCATTTTTGATAAGAGTGATAAGACCGCGATGCCAGGTTTGTGGCAGGCTGCCAATCTCAGCTGCCAAAACAACAACTCTGTTAAAATCATATCTGACTTGCCAAGAAATAAAAGTAGGGGGGGAAGAGGAGGGGGGAGTAAAAAAATAATGAAAACGCTTAGATCATTTTTGTCCTGTTTTTTCGCCTTTGGTACTATGCCAACTGCATAATTCATCGACTGTCCCGGCGTGTTATTGACGCGCTGGCAGGTGAGCCCTCTCTGCAATGGAGGGCCAGTGCAGAGGCCAGAGATTACACACACACGCAGGCACACACACACACACACACGCATACACACATAGACAGCATCAGACCTACAACTCGGCCCCGAAGAAGTTAACATGTGGAGCGAAACCTCTGCCTGACTTGTGTTTTAGAGTATAAGCAGAGGGTCAAGAGGGGTGGCAAATGTGTGCCAAGAAAATGCACATCTCAGAGTAACGATGTACTTTTCCTCTTTCGCTTCGAGATCCATCTTGGCTACAGTGAGTGAGCCGGTTGCCTCTGGGCAAGTCTGGTTACCCGAACTGACAACACGGAGGAAATCGGGACTTGTGTGTTTGTGGAAAGTGTGCAATGTGTACAGTCGGTCTGCCCCGAAGGAAACACAAGCAATTGGAAAACAGTCGTAATTGTTTTTTTAGGAAGCGGTTCCCAATGATAATCTGCCGATGGAAGGGCTCGCAACTCCTCTCACGCAAACTGGCAAGGTATCAAGACAAATATTGAGAATCTATCTTAATATAACCCCAAACTCACATTGACGAAATGGTCTCCGATACAAAAATTCTTCAATGTGCCACCGTTGCTCACGGCCATCGGGTATCAGTGCGGTAAAAAGCACTACAAAATAAAACACTAGGAACACATTGTTTGGTTAAATAAAGTCCAAACCCAATGATGCTGATGCCAACATGTTTGTAGCCAAAACAGGGGGATGCAGGACTGTAACATGGCAGTGAATAAAAAAAAACAACGAAAAAAAAGAAGAAAACGTTGAAATACTAAAAACACCATAGAGTGCCCCGGTGTGAGTGTTTCAAAAATGACTATATGACATGAAGTGTGAGGGGAGGGAGAGCAAAAAAAAGAAAAGGAATAACAACCCGACATGTTCGGCGCCGGCAGAAGGCTTGTTGACAAACTTTATTACGAGTCGGCTGTTTCCTCCCCAAAGAGCAGCGAGACGGGTTGCGGCTTGCTGTCTTGTCTTCACTTTGTTTCTTATGATTTTAGAAAAGGAAAAAAAATGAAAAAAAAACAATGCGCAGAGATAACAATTTGTCTCGCACTGGCCTGGCGTGATGGCTTTGTTTGAGGTTATCAAAGTGCCAAGGAAACAAATAAAGGAGGAGTATGAGGGAGCGTGACATGCCGCGCCGCGCCGTCAGACAGAAGCTGAATCAGAGAGGCCCGGCGAGATTTTCGGGAGCTCGCGCTCGGCGTACATCACAACCCCTCCGCTACCTCAGTCCCCCTTCAATTTTACTATTTGGAGACTTAAGCACATTTGTCTGAAGTGTATTTTCCTTCTCAAAATAAGGATTTGGAGGCTAAGCGTAGCGTTCTGGCTTTTTGGCGTCCCCTCCTCCCCCAAACTGTTCCACAAGATTTACATAAAACGCCCTCAGTCCGGAAAGTTTTCGAACCGATTCTGGCAAGGAAGTAGACCAAGGATGAGGACAAAATAAAAGCCTTGAGGACCCAACAGGCGGGCGAAGGCGAGGGGAGTGTGTCTGCGTGTGTGTGTGTGTTGTGAGGGCACAGGACACTGGAGGGGGTTGCTGTGTAGCCGAGGTTTAGCCTGGCTGTGTACGAGAGCGGCAAATCCGACTTGGGTTGGTAAACAGAGGCTCCAGGGACCCAAGGTTTTTTTTCTTTCACTCTCTTGCTTTTCTTTTTTTTGGGGGGTCTTTCTTTTGCATGTAGGCTACCAAAGCTGAGACGAGGAGGCTCTGTGTGGTTCTAATGGAGGAAGATGGTACAAATCATCATAGAAAATGCCAATAAGGCCGCAAGTCATCGCTACTGCGCAACACACACTCCCACTCAAGCACACACATGGAGAAAAAGCGGAAAATTAGCTGGCACTCAGTGTTCAAATATGAATTTCTATTTCTTGGGCTCGCCACATGGGTATATGCAACTCTCTCTCTCTCTCTCTGAAGTACAAGTACGCACTATAGCTCCGTTTTAGTCAGAAGTAACACGAGGGCACTTTCTCCTTCTTCATTTTTAATTATTTTTTTATGTATCTAACCCCATTCATTTGGACCGGGCAAGTCTAAAGTAAACACCCTCCCTTTTTCCATCGCAAATAATTACATACTGGAGGATTTTCAAAGTGGAACATTACGCACTTTGGAGATGTTTTTGCCCTCTCGACAGTTCCGGCTCGTAAACACGAGGTCGCCAGGCTCAAATGTGCGGAGAACGTTCCCGTCTTACAGTGAAAGGGGATGTTGACTCGCAGGGGTGTGCGCGTTCTCCCACAACCCCCTTCTTCCCCCACCCCAGAAA
>OMPJ01001953.1:7021-26717 GCA_900312935.1 Carapus acus
GATGGGGGGGGCATCCTGCTCTTCAGGAACTGCAGCCAGTCGCTTAACAGGCTCCTCTAGCTGCTGATGACAATGTTTAGAGGGTAGCTGATGTCTGCTCATGGCCGGCAATTTGTTCAGGGTCCTCTTTTCCACAACCGACACCATCGTGTCCAGATTCACTCCGACCACAGAGCCGGCATGCCCGATCAGTTTGTCCAGCCTCGACGACTCCCTGTTTTTAACGCTATCATAGGAGAACGCTGGCCATCACAGACTGTTAGAACATCTACAGGAGTTTCCTGCAGACGTTGAGAGACTTAAGCTTCCTCAGGAAGTACAGCCTACTCTGTCTCTTTTTGTACACCTGGTCCGAGTTGCATGTCCAGTCCAGATTGCTGTCCAGCCACACTCCAAAATATTTGTAGGAGTGCAAAACCTCCACCTTAGCTCCCTCAATCAGAACTGGTGACAGTTCCCACCTGGACCTCCCAAAGTCAATGAGCAGTTCCTTGGTTTACAAGATGTTCAGTTGCAGGTGGTTTCTGTGACACTTAACGTAGTCCCAAACCAGACTCTTCAACTCCTCACCTGTCCCTGTCACCTCACCTGTCCCTGTCGCACCTGGCGATGGCTGTGTCATCTGTTAACTTCTGGATGTGGCACTGAGTTGTCGTACTCAACTCAGAGTTGTCGTAGAAGTGCGGGGTGTACATGGTGAAGAGAAGAGGGGCCAGCACTGTGCCCCGGGGTGCTCCAGTGATGCTGATCACCAAGTCAGACCTGTTGGTCTTTAGTCTAGGCTGTGGCCTCTAAGTGAGGATGCTAAGGTCTACCAGACCTAGGTCTTTCCAGTCTACCAGGCTGAGGTCTACTCGCATCATCGTCAGCTTCTCCTGAGGCATGAGGGGCTGGATGGTGTTGAAGGCACTGGAGAAGTCCAGGAAGAGAATCCTCACTGTCAAATGCTGACTAGCAGAATGCAAAGAGGCTGTAGAGCATAGCATAGCCACCTAGATGAGTGCAAAGTCATGGAGAACGAACAATGATGTTCACTTTATGTTAACCTGTGAACCAAGTGTGCATGATTTTGGTGGTAGCAAGGAGCTTGAGTACCTGGATAGCTACCTACCATCTCGTGGTGCAGCGATGATTTGCCACAATGTGAGGTAATTAGTGATTCCATATAGTCCATTGGACCTAGTGTGATTGGTTGATGGTGTGACCCTTCAACTGACTGGGAAACCATTTTAAAAAGACACATATACGGGCTTTGCAAAACAGAGAAATTGATGTGGGTTAAATGTTTCGTAGTAAGAAATAATAGTGTTGATCTCTTCAAGCACCAGAAAGTAACTTTTTTTTTTTTTTGCGTTATTCATAGTGCAAAGTGCTGATTGGACGACGCCCTTTGCTATTGCCCGTTACAGCACATGCCGCGGAAATGCCTGTTGTGGCCTTGTCAAGACTTTCAGCGGGAAGTTGGGGTATTCACTTATCAACATCGACAGCGCCTTCGTCAATCGTTGTATCACACGCAATTTGACATATGGATAGGCTCATCCTGTTTGCTTCGTAGTTTGTTGAGCGACGCCGCTTTTGTTTCCTGTAGGTGGAGTAGGGTACAAGGCCAGCACAAGGTGAAAAAGGAGGGGGACACTGCACCGGTTGATGAATGGACATCTGTTATCTGTGCTGGCCAAGAGCCACAACAGGGAAGGATTGTGAGGAGAGCAGAGAGGGATGCTACACCTCACTGATGGAATGAAAACACATTTTTGGGCTATAAATAAACACAAAGGCAATACATACACTCAGCTACCTATCTGTCACCTCCCCTCCCCTTCTTTCCTCTCCATTTTGTACTGCTCTGCTCTTTGCTCTTCCTTCATCCCCTTCTCCTTACCAAGCGTTTTTCTCTGTGCAGTCACTCCTGTGATAGGACAGTCCGCACAGCACACAGTCCACATTTAGTCTCCTTATTTCGTTTAGTCTTCCTCATACATCATTTTTGTCATCACCTTTCCAACTTTTGTCCTCTTGCTCTGTGATATCTCATTGTTGTATGTAGCCTAATTAATGGTGAAAAAACTCAGCACCATACCATGAATATGTAATTACATTGTGGTTTGTCAGCAACATATGATAAAATATGGTAAAAAAAAATCTGATCATATGGGCAGACATTGAATAATTTAAATTTCCACATTTCTTGTAACCCAGTTCAGCGCACCCCAGGCCCCAGCTAATTAATTAAATACACGCCACAGTGTAGACTCCAACCACAGAGCAAAGGTGAGAAAAATGAAAAGAAATTGCTCAAATTTATGTGAAGCATCATCTCTCATAAGTGTATGGGAATTTTCCTAAAATTGGAGAAGTACAATGCAAAAGAAACTGGCTCAAACATCAAATGTGCTTGTATAAAAATTGATAAAAATGCTAATTTTTGTGATGCCTTCATTTAAAACCAAGCATTGTTGTGTCTGTATGTATCCAGACACTTATACAAACACATACATGAGTTGGTGTCACATTGATTCATTGTGTACCACACTGAGACCACATATGCTACATATCGATCTAACAGTTCATCCATGTAACGGCGTTACGCACTGGCATAGGGGTCGACAACCCAAAATGTTGAAAGAGCCACATTAGACCACAAAAACAAAAAACAAATCTGTCAGGAGCCGTAAAAAATTAAAATCCCTATATAAGGCTCAGAATTATGATAGAATTATGCTGTAAGTGTATATTTAATATCCATCTAATACATTTTTACAGCACTTCATTTTTGAAAAAGCTCAATGGGGTCACTTGGGTGGCACTAAAGACCCGCCAAAGAAAGACCCGAATCAATGCTTTCTACCACGGCATCGACTTACCCAGTAGATGGCAGCATTAAGCGCTGCACGGGACTTCCAGAGTGAACCATCACATGAGACGATGTGCCAGGAAACCCCGACTCATAGGGCTTCATGTCAAGGCCCTTGAATTGTGACCACATGCTGACCAAAAGGCCTATGCAGTAAATCAGGGCAAACCCGTGGCACCTGATAAAACAATTAAACCAGTAAATAAGCACATGGCAGCGTTAAATACTAAAAACAATGCCCAAGAGTGTGCCAAAGATACAGCTCACTGCAGAGACTCTGAGCCTGTCTTACCTTGAATATCCTTGAAAAAAAGCCAAAAAAGTGAACTGTTGGAAGGACTTTAAGTTCAGTTGGATCACTTCTTTCTTAACCATGATGACATGTAGCACGTCGTTTGGTGCACAGGTGAAACCAATTAATCATGTAGCCATACTGCCAAAACTGTCAACAATTGAAAAACAAAGTAATTATTTGGTGGTCCTTACAGTGACCACCAAATAATAAACAACACTAATGAGCCAATAAAAACCCAGTTCAACAAACAAACATATTTGCTCTGGTCATCTCTTCCTATTGTATATACTGTAGTATAATGTTTAGTTATCTTCTCTCTTGTTGTATCACTGTGAGCTGCATGGGTCCTTTTAATTCCTGGATTGCCAGAGCAATGGATCAATAAAGTATCTACCTGCTGACCTACCTTCCTACCTACCCACCTACCTATCTAAATCTGAGGTGAACCCCCATCTCTGTTAAGACAAGCCACCCTTTCATCCCTAGCAGGCTACCTTCGTGTAACGACCACGGCAACAACTTAGATCACTAGGGGTTAACTTGCTAATCTACAAAATAAAACTGTTGGCAATAGTCTATATGTGTGGGTACATTTGCCTCTACAGAAGCGACATTTGTCACATCACTACCACCCTTGAACACTTGAGTGGGAACAAAGGCATGGGTCGGTTCTTGAAGGCCAGTTGTCACTTGACTCCAACGAGTCGAGCAACTGGGAAAGCACAAGGTGCACAAGAGAACCATCGAGACAACACAACACCTAAGCAGAGAGACACTAGACATTTGCAGGCAACAGTTATAGCATTCAAAGCATGATCGTTTCATTCCAAAATATGCGTTCAAGTGATCACCTTTACCTCTGCCATGCCTTGTTGGGAACAAAGTCACTTACAAGTTTGCAAAGAACATATGATAGGCACTTAAGTTTGATTCCAGCACTGGAAAACACAACGTTTTGAACTGAGGCAGATGATGTCCACAGAAGCTTTGTGCTTGCCCATCAGAGGTGGGTACTTAATTCTTTGAAACCAACCATGCATGATACTAAACTGGGACTATGGATTTCCGGATTAGAAAAAAGTTGTGATGGCACAAAACCTCCTTCTTTTCCCAATTGCAGCACAGGCTTCTAAAAGTGAGGGTCAACATTCAACCGACGCTCGACCAATGCTATATTCAGAGAAGGCTACATCAATTCATTAAGTCAATGAGCAGTGGTGGTGTGGATCGATACAAAACACCAATAAATCTGAAATGCAGTATGTCCAATGAAGGATAGTAACTCCTGAAAAATGCGTGGCATTTTTAGGTAAACTTTTGCCCATTACAGAATTAAGAAACCATTTATGACATTCTTTGTTTTGACTTTTTGCAGTGTCCCTCTATATCATAATTGTCAATCAAAAGGAAAGGAAGTCACAATAACACGTCATTAAAATTCAGTCAGATGTAGCAATTTGATGATGCGTTCAGTCTAATTATCAAAAAGTATCAGTATCGATGATCATAGCATTGCGTTTTTGGCGCAGAATAGAAAAACAAATTTTGACAAACCAAAAGCAAGACAGCTGCGTACCTAACACTCCATCCAGTATGGGGCAGTGTAAGTCCTCTCACCGTTCAGCACATTTGGTGGTGTGAAGAAAGTACAGAAAAACATATCTACTTGTGACCTCTGCAGTAATTACAGCAAGAATGTAACGTTGTCCTGAGAGTACATTATATTAAAATTTGTGGACAATCAAAGAATCTACATTTCAAAAAGACTACCACTACAACTCTCCAGAAAATAAGTGGAAGAGCACAAAGACCATTTATTTGAAAAGAATAAAACTTTCATCTGTGAAAAACGGAACAGCTTGGGCACGTACTGTACATACAAATCATCAAAACTTCCGCAGGGAGAGCATGGACATATGTTTAACATTTGTTGTTAGGAAAACAATTTAAAATGAGAAAACATGATTGATGACTCAGTGGTGGGAACATAAAAATCTGTGAAGCAATTTTTTGAAAATTTGTAGCTCTGTAGGACATGACTGACAAATACAATAAGCATTAAGCAAATTGTCAATGATGACCATAGTTTCAACCCTTGTTTCTGTATTGTTGCAAGTTTTTGCCGCTTAGAATTTTTAAAGTAAATGCACTGGTGCTGTGACAGACATTTTCCACTGCCATTCGAATTTGGTTGTGAATTAAAATTTGTAGAGTCCTACGGTTTGAGTCACATTTTTATATTTCCCTGAAGTGGTCAAAGATGAACTGATGACAGAGTTAGTGGCAGTCAGACTTAAACTCCTGCCCCATTCCGCTGCGTCATGAAATAAGAATTAAGGAGCAACTTTTTTTTCTGTTTTTTGGATAGCTTTTGCAAATGTATTGTCAAAGTCATCCATGTAAAAAGCGTTGATGCACTTCCATTGACAGAACATAGCCAAAAACCCGTTGCTCAGCCCTCAACTACCCCAGAAGAAAGTACTCAGAAGGCTCAATTACAGGTGCTACACATTTGAGAGGTGGGGTTGTGAATGAATAATGCTGATTGGTGACACACTTGTTGGGCTGTAGACTTGTTTTCATTGTGTCTGTCAGTACTACAGGGCTCGTTCAATTTGTCCCTAAATCATTTGGAAAATGGAGCAAGGAAGAGTCCACTAGGTGCGGGAGCAGTGGAGGAAGGAATTCAATTTAACTTCAATTTGGACAGTGGAACCCAGGGAAATTGGATTAATGCTGAATGCTGCTAGGATTTTTGCTCAGTGCTAAAACAGATATCAGCGGCAGACCATTTGTTTAGGTGGAAAAAACAAACGAACAAAAAAAAAACATTCTGACTCAACGCCATCCGCTCACTTTCATGCCATCAATATGTATACTGTATATATTACAGTATAGGTGCTTCAAAGTTACATGTTATTGACCTGGTAAATGCAAACCTGGTACATTGACTACAAGGTCTATGACTACTGGGAATGATTTTACCCAACTACTTTAGATCCATGTGATAAAAAGTGTCGGAGTGCTGGTTGTTAGATCCTTACATGATGCCATTTCAGGCAAAATAGTGAATAAGGACCCACATTTGCACAACAGAAATTCTTGCGTTTACCACAGATAAGACATTGTGAGAGTTTTCAATTGCATCACACAGTCAATTTGACCCGTCAATTTTTGAATCAGCATTTGACAACATGGAGGATTATTCCAAGAGATGGCAGTGGCAATGACTGGATGTTCACACAAACTTCTACTTACTACAAAAAAGGCTTACCACACAGAAACCCCAGATTAAAAGGTATGACAGCAGCATGCAGGATGAACAACAAACTGAACACAGCATAACAGTGCAACCAAGAACAATAACACTATGGCTGAAGCAACGTCCTCCACCTCAATTTGTTGCGAACGGGTTAACTGAAATTCCTGATAAGCCGACAACTAAAACCATAAAAAGCTGTGACATCAAAAATCTTCTTTTACCTATTATTACCTGGGAACATTACATATCCACGTTACCACAATATCAGGTATAAAAACTCAACTGCATAAGAAATAAACCATGAGTATCTAGAAACTTGACCAATGTTTCCCCAGCTTTTAAAACCACCTGTGCTGGATTGATGACCGAGTGAGTGAGCGAGTGAGCGAGTGAGCGTGCGTGTGTGTGTGAATGTGTGTGTGTGTACACGCATGCTTGTGAGCATAACCAGTGTTGATTAGACATACCAAATCAAATTGTGTACGTTGAGAGCAAAAATTTAAGATTCAAGTTAAGATTCAAGTTAAGATTAAGTTTCAACCTCAGCGGTTCTGTGTCTTCCATGGCTCGGTTATCAGAGAGAGCAAAACATCAATTTGTTTGCTAACACCTGTGGAACAGAGAAGATCCTGAAACACTAATTCTTAATTCTGTTAACATAAAAAAGGTGGATATACTCACATGAACTATACAAACAAATACAATTGTGGAACTTCCATGGTAATTGGTCAACCTTGGAAATACAATTTGGCAGACAGAGCGACTGAGAGCAGGCTTACACCTGTCAGTTTCAGAATGGCTTAAAAGTGACTTTCACCTTCACACCTGGCTTGGTGTGTGTCCGAAAGAGAAATGAAGGTGTAGTGTTCAGTCGTTTGCAATCCATTTCCAACAGTGTATGGACCTTTTAAACCCTGGATCACTATCAACAAACCAAACTAGCTATTTCAGCAGTGCACCCCCTCCACCATAGGTATGATTAATAACATTGACATTTCAGATACATTGGCTATGTCCCGATACCTAATAAGCAGTTGACGTAGTCATATGTCATACTAGGTATGACCCCCTGCATACAGGCTGTTGAATGAGGACAACAAATGTGCAGTTTAGTGAGACAAAAATTTTACCTCATTTTGGGGCAGGACTCTAAACAACAGATATGCAACAAACACTTGAAAATGGAAATCAAGTAGTTAAGCTGTTTTGAAATATAGACCCTTCAACCCACATGAGCGCCAGAAGTGATGAAGTTTTCCGAATTAGTACAAAACCAAAAAATTGTTGATATCGATACGCTAGTCAAATGCATTCATTCACTGATTAATTCATTGTCTTTATCTGGTTGGTCCAGCCCAGGGTGGCGGGAGTTGCCAGAGCCTATGGATGACAGGAAGAAGATTGCCGTACAGAAGTGAGCCTTCCTGCTGTGAGGCAAGCCACTACACTATTTTGTAGCCCTAGAGATCAATTTATGGACCATACCATATCATAATTACAGGCATTCATGCACTCCACTGATTGACACATGATCCGACAGTTCACATAAAATACACATTTTATACATGTATAAAATAAATACAAAATACAACACAATACATAATTTTATATAACCTACTTTTTAAACTCTGTACACTGGGGCAGAAGATTGATGGTGATGCAATCACAATCTGAAATAATTGATCAAAGATAACATCAATAACCTTATAGAGCCTGACGAGCTGCCAAACTAAACAACGTGATCATGTCTGCGATTGACTGTGCGAGTGCCTCACATGGTATTGAAATGCATCCCCTCCCTTGATGTCTGCCATAATAAATGTTCAGACAAAATATCTAATTATTACCAGCTTGTATTGTACCAAGGTAGGCCCAATGTTATGATGTCCTTGCTATATTCTGAAGGAGGAGCCGACATTCATTGATTTGGATATGAATGCACTTATCTAGCCCCATAGAAAATTAGATTTGACCCATTCTTAGCTTTGAGGAGCAGCTGGCTGCTCTGAAAGGTGCACTTGCTATTCTAGAGTTCAATGTCTTCCGTAAAGTACACTGGACATTTTACTCTTTTTTTGTGAGAAATAGAGGTTGATCTTAATGAGGGTCGTGTTCAGTGCCTACAACTTTGAAGACAGAGGACAGTAGGTTATTGAACATGCCAGAAATCGAGCTATCTAATGCTGTTGTATATATCTATCTGTCCAAAAACTCAATGATATCAACATCCATCTTGTGTGTTTCAAAGTCACACAGTGGACCCTTTCAATTACACAAAACATTGTTTGGTTACTCCACAGGTACTCCATCCACACTTTCTTGCGATATCTCGGAGTCAAAGGAGTAGCAGGAGCTGCCATTGTCCTGGGTGTCCTTATTGACCTCCTCTGAGTGTGCTATAGTTCCAACTGCAACCCCACTTCCTCCTTCGGTAGACTCTGGAGGCCCCTCGCAGAGGGTTGCAGTAGTCTGAAAAAGTTGATTACAAAGGCGATTGTAACGGAGATATCGGGATGGCTTGCCTGTATGTGTGTACATGTGCTCCTGCAGATGACTCTTGTTAGAAAAGCGCAGGCTACAGACAGCGCAGGCAATCTTACGTTTTCGTGAGTGCAGTGTGGCAGTGGTTGGACTGGGACCCCTTTCTCCTCCCCTGCTTCTTCTTAGTTCAGCGGCCAACTGATTAGCGAGAGCCTGGCTCTGCCTCAGGGCCTCCTCTAAACATCCGCCATCCAACTGCTCCTGGGAGCCTTGTTGGCCCTCCTCCAGCCCAGAATCCAATTCACTGCAATGTGATAGACCCTCCGTCATCTGGCCAGGCTCAAGGGCATGATTAAACAAATGCTCCCGTAGGCCCTCTGGAGATAAGCAGCGCTCGCCACAGTGAGGGCACAGCAACACCAATGACCTGTCCTTCACTAAATGGCCTTGACTGGAGCCAATTCCCTGGGATGGTGATGAGGAACTGGCCCTTTGTCCTTCCTCTCCCTCCCCGTCATTCCCATCATCCTCCTGTTTGATCAGGGTTGAGATGTCCAAATCATCTCCAGATGCTACAGATGCCACATTGTGGATCATTGGTGGCTGGTGGTCTGATGTGATGCTTTCCAGGCCAACACCCAAGTGACTGTGGACCCGGCTCATTCTATTTGCCGAACGGCATTCCGGTGCTGCTCGAGAAAGAGTTGTGTTCTTTGGCACTGTTGGTCTATCCTTACTACCCAGCTGAGAGGAGATCTGAATGCCGTACAGATTGGACATGCGGAGCACATCAGTAGCCGTGTCTGGAGTAACCTCACCAGGTTTGCGACAGAGTTGGTAAGCGTGAAGAAACTTGATGCCTTCCTGGAGGCGACCTTCGTCCACTGACTGCTTTGGACACATGCCCGTATACATGATGTGCAACAGATAGCTGAAGACATCAGGTTGGATGTCCGTGGGCTGGATTTTGATACACTCACTTGAAGACAGACAAAAAATAGGTGATAAGACAATATTTAAATTGCTATCAAGTAATTTACATTTGTGCTAGATAATCTAAAATACACTGCAGAATCCTTGCACAGCATGAATAGATAGTTGTGTTGTATTTTTCACCTCAGGTGTCGTTTAGGATTTATGAAGATGAAATAGACATGCTCGCTGTCACAAGCCACAGCTCTGCTTGGGTTGATTAATGAGGCTACAACACCATATGGCTATTGCAAGATTTAGTGACGTAAACAACATTCTTGTGCTTTTACTTTTGGTGACCATGTAGTTCAAACATCAACATCAATAAATGGGTGAGCAGAACTGATCAAACAACTTCACTAAAAGGTTTGATTACCATTATCAACATGAGCTACTTGACTACTTCTTTATTCTGACCTGGACTGGTGGATGAAGATCATCTTGAAGTAATTAGAGAAGGCTGCAAGCACAGCCCGGTGGGCTTTGAAGTAGACATTGCCGATGGCAACAGTGCAGTCACACAAGAAACCAAATTCTCTCTGCACATTGAGCTGCTGAAGTAGGAAGAGGCTGTGTGTGGACACTTCCATGGTTCCCCTTCAACACCTGAAAAATACAAATACAAAACAGTGATAAACATGGTAATCCTGAAATACATTTAGTTGAAATACAGGTACCCTGAACAGAATAAAATGAGGATTTCCAGATATTTACTGTATCTACATCTGAATTACATGTTCTAAATCTTCATGTACAGTATATTGTTACTGTGAACTTATAGAACTAACAGAACAAAACAGATATTCTTTACAATAATGTACATAATGTAGTGTAACATGTAGAATATACTTGAGATATCATTGCTTGTTTCATATAACATATGACAGACTTTCTTACGACAATGAGGAAAAACCGTTGGACAGAGGCAGTCACTACTGGGTAAAAAAAATAAGACTCGTAAGCACAGAACAAAAGGAAGAACCCTTAGAAAGAAAAATGTGCATTGACAGGTGGGTGTGCCACAGGAATCACTGATGAAAGGCCTGTGTTACACTTAAAATGAAAAAGTTCATTGGGAGCTGGAGAAATGCAAATTTCTTTCACACTGGCCTTGATTAGTCCTGACCTCAAACTCAGGTGACGAACATAAACTTTGGCATGTCAGAAAATGGGAATCTCACACTACATAGTGGGGCAACCAACATTAAGTGTGAATTAAGATGGTGTGAACGCACTCATAACCTATGCGTATCGGTACAAGCCAGATGTGTACAGTGTCAAAAGATCATAACGATGAAATAATTGGATAATGAGGGAGGGAAGAAGAGCATAATGGCTAACTGGCAGAGGTGGAGGCAAAGTGCAGAAAGAGTTCCAGAAAACCACAGGCAGATATTGCTCTAGGCTCAGGAAAAACTGAGGGAGGGAGAGAGGGATGGAGCGAAAACTGATTCAACGTCTGCCACCCTCACGCAAAAGGGGACCCAAGGCCTAGCTGCAACTTGTAAGAGTATGTACTGGATATTTAGGGAATGCTGACAAACATTCATATTCTCCAGAATTTAACATGTCGAAATCATGTCTTAAGGCTGGACTTGAATACGTCTCCAGTTATAATCTGGGCATGCTGCCGTTCATTTATAAATGTCAGCAGGAGCGAGTTATAAATAGCCGTGATGATTATTACTTTGTCTGTCCGATACAGCGGCCTGTCGGCCTCACCCTACCATAAAGGGGCCTCCAGTGATAATTATAAAACAACATTTACGATTTGTAGCAATTCCAAGCAAGGTGGACTTTCAAGTCAACCACTTTGTGTATCATGTATCTGGCCAAAGAAAAATCCCGACTCAGCAGAGGTGGCTGTGTTTGGTTTCTCAGCTTCAGCATGAGGCTGGACGTGCAACCATGCTCCTGCCCCCTCTCCCTGCATCACCTGCAAAACATTATTGACCTGACAATTCAGGGGGGGAAGCCAGCTATCTCACCAATTCATCCGAAATGTTATAACCACACTGAAAGTACCTCATCTCCAATATCTGGGGGACAGGGCAGTTCTGGTCCCCCAGTCTGGTGTCGGGCAATCACCAGATTGCTCCTTTGTCGAGCAATCAATCAGTAGATTGCTCAACACAATTTCATACACCAAGAAGATGCTTGGGAATGCCACAGGTGCCACTTTTTAATGGCTTTTAAGGGTGATGTGCAGGGCTTCAATAAATAAAAGAGCGATACCATAAAAATATGGGGGAAAGTTGTTGCTGTTGTTGAAGTGTTGTTGAACTATGACATCATGCTAAGAAAGGAGCAGAACCACCATTTTTGCCTGAGAATTCTGATGGTGAGATACTGTATAGAGAAGGACACAAGGAGGTGCACTCCTTTGTAGATCGATAGAAAATATTCAATAGCGCACCAAGAGAGGACCTATTGTGCTTCAAGAGGGAGACAAGTACTATATGTGCAAGTAATGCTGAGAGAAATGAGGACAGCAAGATATTACTGAGGTGTGCGGTCATTGACAGGTGACTGGGGTGCAGCTCCAACAAGTATCAGTTCTGAGTCCCTACCTGTCCACCACAGGGAAGGGCAAGTTGACCAAAGATGTGACGTACAGTCTCCATGGACAATAAAGCTTGTGGATGACAATGACGTCTGTATTGAGACGGGGAGACAGGAAGAGGAGACCCGCCACTAGTGGTGGAGATTCTCTCTAAGGAGTACCATATTTTGCAGACCATAAGGCGCATCGCATAAGGGACAATATCTGTGAACATGTCTGTCATCAAATATAAGACGCATCGAGTTATAAGGCGCGTGATAAAACATATGTACAGCGAGACAATACAGTCAGGTAAGTCGAACTTTATTGTAATCATTCACAATAACTCAGACTATTGTTCGGTTGCAACAAATACAGAGAAATACACTCACATTTTAAATCGTTTGCCTTCCACAAATCCATCATATTCCTCATTTTCAGTGTCTTAGTTTAACAGTTGGGCAATTTCAGAATCAAGCACGCCAGGTTCCCTCATCATTATCAGAGTGAGTCTCGTTGCTAATACCTGGCTGTTCAGCGATGATTACGGCTTTTGTGAAAGCTCAGACCACAGGTAGGAAAGATACCTTACCCAGAAAGTTCTATTGTGTTGAGGCACAATGCGTACTGGTAAGCACACTACCTAACGTTCGTTGATTGGTTTATCATTACCAGGGATAGCGGACACCTGAGGTTAGTCTGAGGTTGCAACAATGTTATATTCCAATATGTGATACATGGGTTATGATATACATTTGAAAATAAGGTAAACTTTAAAAAAATGTTTTTACAAGGTTGGCTTGATGTCTTATTATCATAAGGTAACAATGACTAGATGTTGGATGATGTTGCTTGCCATCACTACATACCTGTACTTAGTTATCCAGCTTTGTCTGACGTTGCAACCCATATTCAACCAAGGACCGACTTTAATACAACATCCCTGGGTCATCTGGGAATGGTCCCAAAAATCAATAAAGCTGAGTGGCTTTGTCGTTTACCAAAGTCACACTAAAGTATTCTGACAGATTTTTGAGCACAAAATACCTCATGAAATTGGTTTGAGGTCGATAAGCACAACAAGAATTTCTACATAAAAGGCACTGCCAAATTTTTTAAAAATTTAAGGATTTTAAGTGCACCTTATAGAGCAAAAAATATGATATGAAAGTCATCAGGGGCAAGCTGTCCATATGTATGATTGAGGGTGAAGCGTGTGGCAAGATAGGGATGCATGGAGTCAAATATTGAGGATTAATGACTTCAAATGACCAGGGGTCAACTATACAAGAAACAGGGCACAAAAGTAGTGGGGAAAAAAGCCACTTTTTGTTGACCACGAAACCTGTTAATCTGCCCCCATAGTGATGGGGTATTAGTATGAAAGTATCCAATCGACAAGAGGGAGCAGGGTACAACAACCGTTTTCCTTCTAGTGTTGTGTCAGACTGAGCTACCAGGACTGGCCTGAAGAGAGTAATCTGGAGGACTAGGTTGGCCTTCAGTCATACAATTGAGGATAGCCTTACATACAATAATCAAAGAGACATGGCAGGACATTCAGCACTTCACCACCTCTAAAGCCTGCAGCATTTCACACTGCCACAGATGTCCCTTTGCTCAGTTTGAGACGAACACTTCTTACTCTGACTACTCAGTCATCATCCCAGTGCATCCCAAAAAACGGCATTATCAACATCAAGTCCAGGTTAGAATTAAGAAGATGTTTTTGCAGAAGCAAAATTATACTCTTTATGTAGGCAATGGTATCCTGCTTGCTGGACAGCAGCATTACTCACAGCCATTGACTGTCAACGACAGAGCTTGAGGCAGACGCCACTGTAATGGTGCAAAGATATTGTGGATGAACAGAACATCCATTGATACAGGACAGACTGTTACAGGACAGTATACTGGCACACTAAAACATCAGTATACTCACTAGGGATGTCCGATATTGGCTTTTTTGCCGATATCCGATATGCCGATATTGTCCAACTCGAAATTTGCCGATACCGATATCAGCTGATACCGATATGTGCGCCGGTAAACGCTTCAGGAGCGCATAGGCACTATTTCAGTGTAACGCAAGCATTATTTTAGTTTTATCGGTTTTTGTTTTATCGGTTTTAAAGCCAAAGAATCCGATACCGATATTACATTTTTATGCCAATATCGGGCATCTCTAATACTCACCTTTACAAATTGGCACTTCAGTTTCTGTGCACACCTGCCTTATGTCAGTAGACCTTTTCTAAGGCTGGAGAAGTAATCACCAAGAAAATTAATTGGCTGGGCACCAACCCAGCGGAGATACTTCTATTTCTTAATAAGACTCAGTAATGCAGAGCTTCACTGAATGCCTTTTCTCCAACATATCACGGTCACACAAGCGCCTCTTGCAACTGTGTACATACATATAGATGTAATATGGATTTACTCTTGGTCCAATGGGGGTCCTCATTATACGTACAACATTGTTTTCACAAATCCACTCCCTATGCATCTCTCACACAGTATCACAATGGGACTGTTGTACGTCAATTATCCAGCAGATGTCAGCACTCCCAAAGGAGCTGTTAATCGGGGCTTTGTTGTCGTTGTGGTCAACCTTTGATGAGGCCAATGCCACAAAGTTTCAACACATTCACCAGGCTTCATTAGAGCATCACTTGCTGCATGCCTTTCCTATGTGGCCTCCTCTCAAGGCAAACAATGAAATTGTCAATGAACGCACATCTTGTAAGCACTCAACCAAATTTTAAAACGCACTGTGTGAAATATGATACAGAATGTTTCAAAGGCTTCACAGATCTAAAACTTAGTTTCAGACTCAATCAAGAGCTATGTATGAAAACAATAAAAACCCCATATTGCATACCAAAAGGTATAATATACTATCTACAGTTTTAGTGTGCTTAGAATTTTAACAGGGTCAGAAGTCTCACCCTTGGCACTGTGACATTTTACAGAATCATCAAAATACATTTGCAGTGCACTGTTCCACACAAAAAGGTGTCCTCTTTACACCAACATGCATTGACAAAATGGCAGACAAAAGGAGAAGCTTGACAATGAGGGTTGCCGTTCCAGGGCAGGTGGAGATGCAGCCTTGGACTGACTTTGACTCAATTTTGTAATCACACTCATCATAAGGGAGACATTCTGACAATTCTGATATAGAGCAATTAATCTGATCAATCAATGTTGTTTTTGCACAACAGTTTGTAGGAAAATTGTATTTCAATGGCTGATGGTTAAAACATCTTAGCAGACTCACGGGTCCCTTGGACACTCTCCCATTATTCACCCTAACTGTGACAGGTTTGTGCATCCTTGACGCACATCGAAAAAGAAGGAAATCTTGGGAGAGGGATCAATAGAAAATAAGAAATAGAAATGGAGAGGGATCAAATTCATCACTGTGAGTGCGAGTTAAACATCAAAATCACAATTGGGCCTAGCAATGTGAATGCAGCAATATAAATGAAATTGGGCAAATAAACATTGCATGTAGAGGAACTCTCTTGACCTGACAACACAGTTATGGTTTGCAGCAAGGCTGGCAAACATCTTGGCTCAAGGGCCACATAAACTTAAAAATTTTGAGAGACGGGCCGCGTCAGCACATGGTGCCGACATATCAAACAGAAAGAGAAAAAAATGCATCAACCTTTTAACGGGAAGTTTTGCTGCTTACGATGAAAGTTTTGTTGTTCACCCATCTAGGCCACTGCTCTAAAGTCTGGTATTAGTTTTGCTGTTTTAGTTTTTGTTGTTTGTTTTGAATGCAGTCAAAAAGGTGAATTCTGCGCCAATCTATGGTGAGTCAGGTGAAAAAGACTATCAGGCCCGATTAGGTCCATGGGCCGTAGTTTGCCCATCCCTGGTTTAAAAGTAGGTAGGTAGGGAGGGAGGGAGGTAGGTAGGTAGGTTCAAAATTCAACTCCGGGCTCTGCATGCAGGGTATCAAATATACCGTATGTCGACATATACATCGCACAGACTCCACGCCCCCTTTCTGGGAAGTACCGATTAAAGTTTCGAGCGAGCTCAGTCTTAAATATCAGTTGCAGCGTTGACAATGTATTGCACCACAACTGTGTCATTATAATTGAAACCTTGGAGGTATGACAACATTCCGAGCCATTTGCTGACTCTGGTTTTCGACTGCATGCCGAGGACCGAAGGTGTGCAATTCACAGTGCAATGTGTGTAGACAGAGTATAGGAGAGTGGGAGTGTGCGAGGGACCTCCAATCTCAACCATCTATCTAAACAACAGCAAAACAAATCGTCAATTGGACACACGAAAAAAACACACACTCAACGTACCCCGGCTCTGCGGCGTGATCGCAGCCACAAATATATTGCTCTCCCAAGCCGCAGACAGCGGCGTCATCCAAAACCTGCGCGATTTCTGTTACCTATGCGCTCATCACCACACACAATCACATTACCACTTGTCCACCAAGCAATGGCGTCCGGCATTGGCGTCTGGCACAGTGCAATAGTCTTACCTTCATATGTCTGGAGATTATTCCGAAAGCTTGCGGTGTATTTGTTACTGAGGGGATGTTCTCGCAGAATCCCGCGCAGACTCGGGGGGTATCATAATGCTGGATCACGTGACTCTGCCTTTTAATTTGACCCCTCTAATCAATCCATACAGGCAACGTGCCGTTGTGTCGATCGTAACGCTATTCGATGTCATTGCACAGCCTAGAAGCTCTCGCTTGAATCTACCAAGATGATATTAGAATAAAACATTTGCATTGTGAATTTCACGGAAATGCTGATAAAGACAATGCCTCTGAATACGTTTTTATGTTTCAATGGCATATCATCCATTTATTGATCGATCGATCGACCGATTGGTTGGTCGATCGATCGATTGATTTGTTGATTCATTGATTGATGGATGGATTGAATAAGTAAGGTAGTGAGTGTGCAATCGATTGAGCTGTCAATACAAAATAGCAAATCATATTTTGTTTAATATTTTGTTTGAGTTTTGTTCGATTATTAAGTCAGTCTTGCAAATGAGAACTTATTCAACCAATGTGCTAAGCTGGTACTTACACAGGCAGTTTCAACAGTTACACGTTAACAACAAGCTGAAAGCTGAATGAGTTATGGGCATAAACACACTGTACTGATGAACTATACAACATATCGCGTGTGTGTAGCGTGTACATTTAGCGCAAACTACAGGCAGACACATCGACAGATAAGACATAGAGACAGACAGACAGACAGACAGACAGACAGACAGACAGACAAACAAACCGATAAAGAGACAGATAGATGCAAAATGTGGATAGATTTCATTTTGAAGTGATGCTTCGTGAGAGGAAGTGATTTATTTTCACTTTTATTTTGACAGTCTGTCGGTCTTGTCAAGAAGAAGAGGAAGAAGGAGGAAAAGAAGAAGCAGAAGAAGAAAGAGAAGAAGAAGACGAAGAAGTCACACCACAACAAAAACAACAACCAGCAGCACTACCGTCGTATGAACTCTCCGTTTAAGCAAAACAAACTGGCCATAGAGAAAACTGAAGGGCGGCTGCCGGATCCGTAGCCGTTTTCCATCAACAACAGTTCCTGACGGTCCTCGATCCAGACAGTGAGTGTTGTGAGTGAATTGTCCTCCTTGTCTCCTGACTGACAGCTTGAATGAAACAATTTCCTGGATCTACGATGTTTTCAATGTGCAGTGACTGTGCGGGGGTGGTGCGGCCGTTGGCGTTACATTCCACTGTGACGCTGTCAAGTTTCTTACAGTATGGCCATGCACCGGTGGTTAAGGTTTTCAAATTGAAAATAGCCAGCGTCTTAAACCTCCCTTTGAAATGATCACATTGTGAGACGATTTTCGTCTTTAAAAGCGAACCAAGATGCTGAAAGCACCAAGAAATTTCAAGTAGAACGCTTACTCCGGTATGAGCAGTTTATTTTTGTCTCTCATCGTGGAGCTGTCTGATTTTATTTTGAAAACAGGAATGTGTTTTCTGATCCTTTGAAACAGGGTACTTTTTTTACTAAACATGGTGACAAGCCTTAATCTCCATTTTAGTTTGACTGTGTGGCAGTTTATTCTTCTTTCGGGCATTTACGTAGCAACAAATAGCTTATCAATTCCCGTTGCTGCCCTTTGCTGCCTAGCCAAGTACAATAAACCTCAATGTGGAACCGGCACAATATTTCCAGTTATGAATTTATTCCTGCATGGGACATGTGCATTAACCAACACATGCTGCGCGCGTGTGCAGAGTAATAGCAAATGTAAGTATATTTGCACGAAGTTCAAATGAATAAGAGAGGACTTGAGGTAGTTACAAAGATTATTCAACTGTAAACCTAAGCCGCTATCATAGTCGTAGTGACGTGGTAATTTTCACGTCCCTAAACAACATTGCGTGGCTTTTAGCCCTGACGCTCTCACGGTGCAATTGAAGATTAAAAACGTTGCATCGGTTATTTGCAATCTGCACTCCCCTCAAAAGACACAAACCACTTCACTTTCAAGTACATTTCACACTTTTCACACAATTCTCTCTTTTCACCAAAATGATGAATAGAATGCATCTACAATGGATTTTTGAGTTTCGAAATAGCTTTATTGCAACTTCACACATAGGAGTCAAATCAGAGCCAAGAACCCTTTAATCCCAGAGTGCTTTGCCATACTTTTTCATAATTAGTCCACTCAATGCAAGACAGCAAGCTTTAATGCTTATGTTGATAGAATGTGGAAACCAATGACCAAACTCACAAGCACTTTCTCCCCATGTACTCCTAAGTCAACATAAAATTAGGCTGACTTTGTCTTATTTTCCATGCTGGTAGTTTGTTACTGTTATATTTACCAGTGACCTTGTTAAAACCAAGCTCATAGTTAGCCACAAACGCAGCACACCTAATTCAATAATGAATTCATTGTAGAGATGTCCCGATATAAATGTAATATCGGTATCGGATTTTTTTTTTTTGCTTTAAAACCGATAAAATAAAAACCGATAAAAATACAATAATCTTGTGTTACACTGAAATAGTGCCTATGCGCTCCTGAAGTGTTTACCGGCGCACATATCGGTATCGGATATCGGCAAAAAAGCCAATATCGGACATCCCTAATTCATTGCAAACATATGCTGTTTTATCAATGGTAAACCATTTACGAGTCGTAGTACTTAGTGAAACATATTGAATTTTGCTGATTTTTACATGTTCACATTTTATTGTGTTTTGTTTATCATTTCATTTACACTGTACTTTACCATTTGATAGA
>OMPJ01001953.1:27569-69224 GCA_900312935.1 Carapus acus
CGGCTATTATCGGTATCGGTAAATTGAGAGTTGGACAATATCGGCATATCGGATATCGGCAAAAAAGCCAATATCGGACATCCCTAATTCATTGCAAACATATGCTGTTTTATCAATGGTAAACCATTTACGAGTCGTAGTACTTAGTGAAACATATTGAATTTTGCTGATTTTTACATGTTCACATTTTATTGTGTTTTGTTTATCATTTCATTTACACTGTACTTTACCATTTGATAGACATTCATTGAGAAACATCAATAATAGGATTGTATGAGTGTTAGATTCACCAGTACACACTTAAAATTTTTCTCTGCTTGCAAAGGAGTGACTTTCACAATACTTTCTACCTTGGATTAATGAGATATAAAGTATTTTAGTCTTAAAAGAATGTTCATTTTATAATAGGAGATAAGTATATTGTAGACTAGTTTTATAGATTTTAGAGTGTTGTTGAGCCAGAATTGTAGTGGCCAGACCTTTCAGTTTCCAGGATACAGAACCTATTGTTGCTGTGGGGTAAATGTTTTGTTTACCTGCATTCTATTTACATCAGCGAATGTGCAGCAAAATGTGTGCTATATGTAATGCAGGCATGAAGTTACTTTTTCATAACACTGAAAAAAAACATGTTTCTTTTTTTTTTGTTAACTGTTTTCAGGATGATGGGGAGACCAAGCCATAGTGATCATGTCCTTCAGCAGCTTAACAACCAGCGTGAGTGGGGATTCCTTTGTGACTGTCTCATTGCCATTGGTGACATATATTTCAGGGCACACAAGGCTGTCCTTGCTGCCTGCAGTTCCTACTTCAGGATGATGTTCATTCGTGACCAGCAGGAGACTGGACGCCTGGACCTTAGCAACATGCACATCAGTGCAGAATGCTTTGACTTGATCCTGCAGTTCATGTACCTTGGCCGCATTGTTGTGAGCAACTATGAATTTGAGGAGCTCAAGGCATCCATGGTGCACCTCCAGATGTACTACATACCTGACTCAGTGGAGGACCTCAGGGACATCAGAAGCTCCAATCCTACCCCATCATCTTCTGCCTCATCTTCATCCTCCAGCTCCTCCACAGGTCAAGCACGAGGGAAGATGATGTTTGGAGTTCGAATGTATGAGCAGCAAAGGCCCTCTGTTTCTGAAACAGAGAGATTACCAGCGGCTGTTAGCACCATTTCTAGGCTTTCAGCTGCTCCAGCTTCCACCAGCAGGCCAACAGCGGTAGAAGAAGTGGTGAGTGCACCTCTAATCGTCGTCCCACCTGTCATTGATGGAGCGCTTGAGCAGCCTTGTGACTTGAGGAAACGAGCCAGTGGTCGGGGTTCGACTTTAAAAGATCGCCCTCGATTTGGACGGACATACACATGTGATGATTGTGGTTTTGTGTTCAGCTGTGAGAAACTGTTAATTGAACATATCCTGACCTGTACCAATCGAAAGGCATATCATCCTTCCAGGTGTAATGCAGACACGGATAACGATTCCAGTAAAACTGAGAGCTCTGCCTCAGAGGGCATTGAGGAGCACCAGATAATCTGCAAAGGTGAAGCAGACTGGCCTGAGGTCATGGTGGAAGCAGACCTCACTATCAGGACTATGGCAGCCAAATCAAACTGTGAGGCTGGCTCATCAAATAACATTTCTATCAAGACAGAACCTCAAGAAATTGATTTTCCTGAGATTGAAGAGGTGCAGGTCAGTGATCTTACTACCAGAGACTCTAACTTAAGGTTCAGTGATCATACCTGTCAAAATTCAAGCGATGGAAGTGCTTTGGCCCTGCACCCTGACGTCGGCGTGTCAAAGATTGACAGTAGTGCTGAGTCTTATGAAGCTCACATGTCTACCACTCAAGAATCGGGAATCCCACTGGCGTTCCGGAAGATACAACAGGAAAATGAAGAAGTTAGTTGCCCCCCGTGTGAATTGTGTGGTGCTCTGCTAACGGAGGAGGACAAGTCCAGCCACTACTTGTCCAACCACATGAGCCATATCTGTGCCTGTGGACGTTGTGGTCAAGTGTTAATCAAAGGCCGACAATTGCAAGAACATGCAGAGAGATGTGCCGACTCCCATGGTGGCCAGTCAGATTCACATGGCGAGGATGAGGCATCTCTTCTGGAGGAGCCGCAAGGAATGGAGGATGGTCTCATTGAGCCATCTGACCTTTCGTGCACCCAGTGCGGGCTAATGTTTCAAAGTGAAAGCTTGGCATTGGAGCACACCCTGGCTTGTCATGAACAGGACATGTTCCGACCTGGGCTGCTTGAAGAAGGGATTGAACCTGACCACCGTCGAAAACACTTCTGCAACATCTGCGGCAAAGGTTTCTACCAGCGCTGCCACCTGCGGGAGCACTACACTGTCCACACGAAAGAAAAGCAGTTTACCTGCCAAACATGCGGAAAGCAGTTCCTAAGGGAGCGCCAGCTTAGACTGCACACGGACATGCACAAAGGCATGGCACGCTATGTTTGCCCTGTCTGCGACCAGGGAGCTTTCCTTAAACACGATCATGTCCGCCACATGATCTCTCACCTGGCAGATGGGGAGACAATCTGCCAGGTTTGCTTCCAGATTTTTCCTGGAGGGGAACATCTAGAGAAGCACATGGACGTTCACTTGTACATTTGTGGAGTTTGTGGCGAGAAATTTCGCCTCAGGAAAGATATGAGGAGCCACTATAACTGGATGCACACCAAGAGATTATAGGCACATGCTAGCTGTGCTTTTGCTTTTATACTAGTTTGCTTTAAGAGTGAGCCATAATTTTGAGAACAAATTTATGCACATGAACACCAAAAAGCCAAACTGCACTTTTAATTTGTATGCATTACTTAAGGAGGGCATTCAGACTAAAGCAAAAGTTGTGATAAACGTTAGAGGTACAGTTGTTTGGTATTTTTCGTCAATTACTTGTCAACTGGAGTCATTGCCTTGAAATTGCCTGACTGTGTAGTGATGCTGGACAATCAAGTTGCTTATAGTGTGAACTCATTGTTAAATGCTCAAGAGAACTGATGGTGTTCTTGAACTGGATGAAAACACTGCTTATTAATACATATTATTCTGCCTTTCTTTTCAAATGCTACAAGAAATGAGCTTTTGATTCAAGTTTGAAACAGATAATGTTCAATTTACACAGCACAAAAATAAAGAGAAATTGCAGAGCACTGATAATGGATTGAATGGAATGAATGGATTTGGAGCTGTAGGTGTAATTTTCTCTGTGGCTACACTTCTATGGTTTTTGTGATACACATCTTCACACCCACCCACCGACTTCAAGCCTGACTTCAAGACCGACTGTCTGTCTACAACGCAGTTACCGCTGATAAACTAAGGAAATTCATCACGTCTGGTTTGTAATTTCAGAAAATAACACTTTGAGTGTTGAATAGCAGAATCTGCCTGAATTGTGACAGAATAGAGATGATTACTGTTGACAGTGAGGTTCTAAGATCAAACAAATGAAGACAAATTTTGAATAAAATTATTAACTACTTGTGCAAAACAAAAACAATCCTCACCCCAGTTATGGTAGATTTAGACTTGAGAAAATTTTACTTGGTCCAAATTCAGAACGTGGACCATCAGTAAATGAATTGCATACTTCAATGGAATAATCAGTGTAAACAATGCAGGTTGTGTGTATGGACAATGCAATACAAAAAATGACAAAATTTAGAAATGGGCCCTCAAGATAAGGGACCAGAGAAAATTGTGTGTCTTTGTGTCCTGGCAAATGATGATGGCACAGGAGGTTACAGCTGCCAACTTGAAACCATATTATTGTTATTGTAAGAATAGGATTGACAGGTAGGATTCTCAAAAAAAAAAAAATGGTGGTGGTGTTCAAAATCAAACTGTAAGCTGTCCTCACATCTTTTCAAAATTAACTGAGCAGTTAACTTCTCAAAAAACACTGCCAAAATTACATTGGCATCACTAGATCACAATATGGTAGACTGAATTCCTCCGTTTTTTTTTTTGTGTGTGTGTCCTTAAGAAGATGAATTTATGTGGTGTGGAAGTTGAATGATCTCAATTCCTGCCCTCACATCATCAGTGCAAATCAATCATCATTAAGAAGTAATTTGTCTGAGAGATGTTTTCAATTTTTATATACATGCAAAATGCACACAGGGGGCATGGAGAGTCTTCCCCAGCATGTCTTGGCAAGCTTGGGGGCTCAGATTTCGAATGTAGACTTTGATTACCAAAGAAAACAGCTGGGTTTAGAAAACATGGAATAGAGGGTAGTAATAGCAGCAGCAGTAAACTTTTAACCATAGAAATTGAAAACTCAAGAATATGTGTATCATGAGGACAGAGTATGCCATAAACAGTCTCAGGAAATTCACAAACATCAAATGAACATGGGACCATAAGCAGCAAGGATTGTGAGTCGAGAACAACTTGAGTAGATTGTTGGAAACACAACAGGGGTCAGGTGTGAAGAACGCCACAGAAGCAATGAGGAAAAGCTGAGACAGAGACAGGTAAGACACGCCCACTGGGGAGGAGCAAACAGAGCTATACACAAATACAAACACAATGACAGCTGACAGGACAATATGAATGGAATGAAACAGACAATTCACACTGTGTACAAAGCAACAATCAAGACCATAAAAAATGATTATATGCGTGTGTTTGCGAATGTCTGCATGTCATTTCCATAGAGGTATTTGACAAAAATATGTGTATACGAGTGTGACTTGTAAATTTCATCTGTCGGGGATGAATAAAGTGTTCCTTGACATAACACAGTAAGTCAACTCCAGTACGTTGGCTCTCAGATTTGGGCCAAGTGTCCAAGCGCTTCCCCCTTTGCCATTTGGCTGATCTCGCCACAATCTATCACTTGTCTCCTGTGTTTGACATCCTCAGTAATTGGAAGTTGTGGCTGCATTCTTCTTTGTGTCATCTTTACATATATCTATGTTTTGATTCCTCAGATGACCGGACAGCAACATTGTTGTCCTTGATTTATTGCCGTCACTGAGCTACCCTAATGTTGAAATGCTGTGTGAAGATCAAGAGAGGCCCTTGATGAAAACACTGTTGCTTGTCTTTGTCAGTAGTAAATGAATGCAGAACAGTTATCTTATTTTCCACTACCGCTTACCAAATATGTATCTGTATCTACCGCTAATCTGTATCTGTCGCTGTTAAAACAATAGGTAGGTAGGTACTTTATTGATCTATTCATCTTGCGATCCAGGAAATTAAACAATAGATATAATCATGCTCCAGTTGTGACAGTGATGGATGACGATTTGAAAAGATCTCAAGTACACAATTGTAACTGTGCTGGAGAAAATTTGGAGTTTGGCAAAAGTTGTAATAGTCAGAGCAAAGCAAAGAAGGTGAGCACAACACAAGAAAATGAGAGTTTAATTACTTTTTGATTTTCTTTAACTGAAGAATAAACCGCTGACTCTGTTAACTATCCGAACATCTGGTGTGCAAAGAAAACCGTGCCAAGGTCTCCAGTTCGAAACAAGAACACAGACAGCTACTGCAGAACAGACTGGCTCTGCGATCATCACCTTTGTATTTAACTTAATAGAGTGTATAAGTGAATTCATGTTAACAGACACAGGGTGTCAGTAATCAGTGAGTAAATCGAGAATAAATGATCAATTGATTTGACTTGTGACATTGCCTGGTGGTTAGCCGTGGGATTTTTTTCAGGTTGCCGTCGAAATCCCTATGCATTTCTCCCTCCCATTAAATACCTAGTTTGTCCACTAGGTAGTGCTAGTGACATTTGCTGAATTTGAATTGAACGTCCCGAGAAGAGTCCGAACATATTCCAACGTATTTCGTCATTTCCTCAAAAAAGAAATAATGATAATAATAATTAAATCATACATACATATGGTATGATACTGTGACATTGATGTAATATCTAACAATGTGGTACTTATGTCTACTTCAGTATGTTCAGTGTCGTTGGGATATTGAAAGCTGCTTACAAAAAATATGTATTGTATGGCATATTTACATAAGGCAACAATCGTTTTCCAGGTAGAACATACAAGACAACTTCATGTGATGCATCTTTATTTTTGTCCAGTGTTTCATTTCACACTCCCCCCTTGGATAAGTACCACATGCCAACACTGAACACTACAACTGCATAACGGTAACAAATCTTGTGCCATGCCCTGTTGTGTGCCACAATTTCAAAAGTCAAACTGCAGAATTGGAAGCCCAGCTAAAACAAAAAGACATTGGTTGCTTGGTGGAGCGCTTTAGATATTAAAATGTGCATACATGAGCCTGTCATATCCACTCCAAGCAAATATGTGATAAAGCAACATTTGTTTAGCAAGCTCAAATTTAACTTAGCTTTGCTTTTTTGTCAAATGGGTTGGAAAATCTAGCTTGAAACAGGAATTAATTATTGGTACAAGCAAAGGAAAGGACAACCTGGGCAAAACAAGGTGATCAGTTTTAAATATGAATACAGACGAAATCAGACCATGACCAGAGACTATGGTCAAAAGGGATCTGACTTTGAATGAACTTTGAACAGACTTTGAATGAACCTACAAGGGCTACAAACTGTGTGCAGCAGAGATCAGGGTACCGTAATGGAAACCAAAAATCGGCTACCACAGCTAACAGAGGTCAACGCCCAAAAGAACTGGCATTATAAAAGCAGCAGAACAGAACCAATACCAGAAATCCCTGGTAACATAGCCAAATAACTTAACTAGTTGGAGTTCGATAAAGACCAGATGCCGATGCATTGATTGATATGAAAAGAAACCCTGTGCTCATTTTGAAGTGACACAGCAGACTTACAAACTCAAAAAAGGACCCGTGACCATTGGGGAGAAGCCGACGGACAGGCATGCAGAGCACAGAGGAAGATGCCAGGACACACAGGACAAGGAACTGTTGAGAAAATCCAAACAAAAGAACATATGGCAAAGGGAGACACAGAAATCCCCAACCAATCGAGGGGGTTATTTTCTGCGATAGTGTAAATGTGCCATGTAGAAACCAAATTGGTTTGTGAATCATCAGGGTACAGCACTATATTATAATGTTCTTTTATATGTCAAAGTTGTCATAAGCCACCATGCATTCTTACAAATCTTTTCCATACTCTTAAACACTCTTAGAAACCTTTTCTAAAAGTTTCACCTTTGCCATTATCATAAGCATCTTCCTGTGGCGCTTAGAGTCACTGCAAGAGGGTTTAGAGGGTGCAGGACGCTTGGGTTCAGTGAAGTTCAGTGAAGCGGGAAAACATTATGGCTAGGGGGCCACACTGATCTTTAGAATTTGGCAGACAGGCTGTGTCAATACAAGATGCATATACTGTATATCAAACGCAAACAGGCATTACAGGACAAGGTCTAATGATTTTCAATTCTCTACCAGTCTTTGGCAGGTCAGGTTAAGATGCCAAATGGGCAATGGGCCTTGGTTTGCCCCTTCTTGTTTTAGATACCTTTTCAATCCCAGCAGTCAATTGATTCCCTGCATTTTTAGTAGGCTGCTCTGTAAATAATTCACTGTCAACAATAGTGTCAAGGTGACGAAAAGAAAATAACTGTGTTCAATCCCTAAGATACTCTGCCCACATGAACACTAGAACAGATCTTACCTTTGCTAATCCTACTAATAACAATACAGATGTAATGATACACATTTTAACCAATACCATAAAAGGCACCAATTCTGAAGACATTGCTGACCAACTGGTTTGACGGGAACTCAACCATCAGTGGGTACACCTGGCAAATGGAATCCTCCAGAGACCTGAGAGGCACAAACATCGGTCATCAATGCAGATTAGCAACTGTAAGATAGATATGAAATTGCTTAGAACAATGGGGCAGTTTGTGGAATTCTACAATCAAGGTAGAATGAACAAAATACACAGATCAATGCACCTTTAGAATTGATGATGCTGAACATGTTTCACTCGTCCAAAGTCTTCTTGGATGGCCCCTCCCTGGTTTTTGCCCTCAGCTTGTTCACTTGGGACTCAGCAATGTCAGCCCGTTCCTCGGCCTCCTCCAGCTCGTGTTGCAGTTTACGAACTTTGGCCATGTTGTTGTTTGCCGATTCCTCTGCTTCTTCAGCGGCAATCTTGTAGGACTTAACCTTCAGCTGAAGTTTATCCACCAGGTCTTGCAGGCGTGCCATGGTTTTGCGATCTTCCTCCTTCTGATACGTTAGGTCTTTGATGTGCCGTTCATACTTGCGAATTCCTTTCATACACTCAGTTCCTTTCTTCTGCTCTGCCTCCAGCTCATTCTCCATCTCTTTGATTCGCGTCTCCAGTTTCTGAAGTTGCTTCTTCCCGCCCTTCATGGCAATCTGCTCCGCCTCATCCAGACGGTGTTGCAGGTCCTTGATGGTCTGCTCCATGTTCTTTTTCATGCGCTCCAAATGAGCACAAGTGTCTTGCTCCTTCTTCAGCTCCTCGGCCATCATTGCCGCATCTGTAATAGCTTTCTTTGCTTTTTCCTCAGCGTTGCGGTTCTCCTGTATCGCCTCCTCCATCTCATTCTGAAGGTGAACGAGGTCGGCCTCATGTTTTTTTTTCTGATTTATCAGGCTTGTGTTCTGTGAGTGAAGGAGCTGCATTCGCTCTGTCACATCAATTAGCTCCTGTTCAGCCAACTTCCGACTCCTTTCTGTTTGCTCAAGAGCAGCTCTCACCTCCTCTAATTCAGCCTGAATCAGGTTGTTTCGTCGCTCTAGCAGCGCAACGTTTTCCCTTAAATCATCATTTTGACGCAAACCTTCGTCTAGCTGTAGCTGGGTGTCTTTCAGGAAAGCCTGAAGGGTCCTAAGCTGTTTCTGGGCATCTGCTAATTGCCTGTGTGCTTGACCAAGCTGGATTTCCATCTCATTTAAGTCGCCATCCATTTTCTTCTTGACTCTAAGGATCTCGTTGCGGCTCCTGGTCTCTGCCTCCAAAGACGACTGAAGAGATTCAACCATTCGCTGGTAATTTCTCTTGACTTGCTCCATTTCCTCATTTTTCTCTGCTAGCTTGCGTTCCATCTCCGCTTTCATTTGGTTGAACTCCAGCTGGGCTCTAAGGATCTTGCTCTCTTCGTGCTCAAGGGAGCCTTCTGCCTCTTCAAGTGCAGACTGAAGATCAGACTTTTCTTGCTCAAGTTGCTTTCGAAGTTTCTCCAACTCATGAGCACTTCTGCCGCCCTCGCCCAGCTGATCAGTGAGGTCAGAGATCTCCTCTTGAAGATTCTTGTTCTCTCTCTTCATTGTTTCAAGTTGATCCAGTGACTCTTCATAGGCATTCCTCAGTTTGAAAAGTTCAGTGCTTAATGACCGAGATTCCTTCTGAGATGCCTCCAGTTCACATTGTGACTCCTCGTGCTTTTGTTTCCATTCAGCCAAGACTTTGTCAAAGGTTCGCTGCTTTTTGTCAAGAGCAGCTGATGCTGCATTGGACCTCTCGAGGTCCAACATCAAGTCTTCAATCTCATTTTGGAGGCGGTTTTTGGTCTTCTCAAGTGATGAACACTTTGCATTCACCACCTCAATGGCCTCTTCTGCCTCCTGTAATCTTTGCACCAACTTCTTCTTGGCGTCCTCCAATTCCTCAGCCCTTTGGATTCCATCTGTTTCATATTTTGTCCTCCACGCTGCAACCTCTGTGTTACACTTGGACAAAGCTCTCTGAAGCTCATTCTTAGCCTCTTGCTCCTCCTCAAACTGCTCTCGGAGTAGATCACAGTCATGGCGGGCAGACTGGACAGCATGGGCAAGGGCGTTCTTTGCTTTGACTTCCTCCTCAAGCTGTCTTCGTAGGTCCTCAACCTGTTGGGTGTACATGGCTTTTCCCCGTGTCAGCTGCGATATCAGATGCTCCTTCTCCTCGAGCTGCCGTCCAGATTCACTGTTTTCAGTGGCCAGCTTGGATGTTTGAGTGGTCATATCATTGATCTTCTGTAAAGCCTCCTCATATTTATATTTGCACTCACTGAGGTTGTCCTCCATTGTACGGCAGATTTTTTCAATGTTAGACTTGCCCTTCACCACCGTCTCCATGTTAGAGGACAGGTCATCCAGCTCAAGTTTCAGCTCAGCCTTTTCCTTTTCTAACTTCTGCTTCACACGTTGCAAGTTATCAATCTGCTCGCCCAGTTCAGCCACGCTGTCGGCGTGTTTTTTCCTCAGGGCAGCAGCTGTTGACTCCTGTTGCAAAGTACTTTCTTCCAGTTCTCTGCGAAGCCTCTGAAATTCTGCATCTCTCTTCTTGTTTAGCTCCACCTGAGCTGAGGTGGCTCCCCCAGCTTCCTCAAGTCGTTCACTGATGTCTTCCAGCTCACGAGAGAGCTCAGATCTTTGCTTCTCTACTTTAGCTCGGGCCGCACGCTCTGCATCAAGCTCTTCCTCCAGTTCTTCAATCCTCGCCTGGTTTTCTTTGAATTTTTTTTGGAGCTGACCTGCAGTGACCTGCTCATCTCCTATCTTCCCTTTCAACTGAGTAATTTCAAAGTCCTTTTTTTTCAGTTTCTCCTCAAGCTGAACTTTGTCATTGTCTGCATCCATCAGGCTTTCCTGAGTCAGCTTCAGGTCCCCCTCAAGCTTCCTCTTGGAACGTTCCATCTCCATTCTGACTTTCTTTTCCTGCTCCAATGAACCCTCAAGATCATCAACCTGCTGCTCCAGCTTTATTTTGGCTTTGTTCAGAGTGTTTGCTTTGTCCTCCTCGCTCTGAAGATCATCCAGTGCCTGCTGATGAGCCTCCTGAAGGGCTCTCTTCTCTTTGGTCAGCTTCAAGATATTCTCATCCTGAGAAGCCATCTCTTCTGTGAGGTTTTTCAGCTTGTTTTCTGCCGCATGTTTCTCCTTTTCCACTTTGGCCAAAGTCAGCTCAAGGTCATCTATATCTTTCTTCAACTCTGAACACTCGTCTTCAAGCTTTCGTTTCTTAGCCATGAGATCTGCATTCACGTACTCTTCATCCTCCAGTCTTTCGGTTATCTCTTTCAGCTTAGCCTCCAGTTGTATTTTGCTTTTTATGAGTTGTTCACAGCGTTCCTCTGCATCTGTTAGTGTGTCTTGTTCAGACTGAATCTGTAGAGTTAGGTCACTCTTCTCTTGGAGCAGGGTCACAATTTTCTCCTCCAGTTCTTTTCGTCTCGTCTCTGACTTTTCCAGAGCCTCCTTGAGCTTGTTGAACTCATCCTTCATGTTTGCCATCTCCTTCTCAGACTCAGCACTTTTAAGCAGAGGTTTGATCTTGAAGAACAATTTCATCCATGGCCAGTTCTTGACACCCAGGAAAGAACGAAGGTTCCACTGGATCACCGTCAATGCATCTCTGCGTTCAACAAGGTGAGCGTACTGTGCTCTCATTAGTAGCGCCCTAGCATTAGCTTGGATCCTTGTAATGATGCGAGAGAGTTGCTCATCCCGCATCTCTTCCAGGGTACCGAGCAAACCAGCCTTGAAGAAAACTTTGGTGTGACCAAATTTATATTGTGTATGATCGATATCAAGTGATCCTAAAAGTTTTTCAGCACTCTTCTTGCAGTCTATAAACTGCCCCTCCGGTATAGCAGATGCATTTAGTATCCTATAGCGCTGTTTAAAATCACCATAGAGCACCCTGTTCGGGAATCCTTTCCGACATATTCTGATGCCCTCCAGGACACCGTTGCACCTTAGCTGGTGCATCACCAGGCAGTTGTCCATAACCCCTGGGGTTTTTTGCTCATTTGGAATCAAACAGCGCACAAAGTGGGGATGGGTGGTCTTCAGGTTGGTCATCAACTTGTTCAGATTTTCCCTGTGGAGGGCAGAGACTGTCTGGAATGATGAGCCTTTCTTCTTGGCTCCTTTTCCACCGGCTTTATCGCCGCTGTCTCCGCCTGTATAGGTAGAGAAGAGCATGCTCAGAAGCTTCAGGGAAGATTTCTGGTAGAGTCCCACAACCGTTTCGTTCAGAGGGTCTTTGTTTTTCACCAGCCAGCCACCGATGTTATAGTCAACAGTGCCAGCATAGTGCACCAGGGCGAAATGGGCCTCTGCTTTACCCTTTGCTGCCCGGGGCTTCTCAAACATTTTGTTCTTCCCCAGATGATTGTCATACAGCTTTGACTTGAAGGTCTGATCACTGGCTTTGGGAAACATGCACTCCTCCTCTAGAATTGACAGAATGCCCAGAGGCTTTTCGATGAGGTCAATGCATGCCTGCAAGTCCATTCCAAAATCGATAAACTCCCAATCGATACCTTCCTTTTTGTATTCCTCCTGCTCCAAGACAAACATGTGATGATTGAAAAATTGTTGCAACTTTTCATTGGTGTAGTTAATGCAGAGCTGTTCAAACGTGTTGAAGTCAAATATCTCAAATCCAGCAATGTCAAGTACCCCAATAAAATACTGACGGTGTTGTTTCGTGTCCAGGGACTGGTTAATTCTCACCACCATCCAGCTGAACATCTTCTCATAAACAGACTTTGCTAGAGCACCAATGGCATAGTAGACTTGGTCCACACTTTGGCCTTTGGTAACATACTCATTCCCAACTTTAACTCTAGGGTGGCACAACCCTTTAATGAGGTCGGCAGAGTTCAGACCCATGAGGTATGCTGATTTATCAGCAGCCTCCGTCCCATCAGGTTCAGCCTGCTCCTCACGTTGCTTCTGCTTGAACTTCAAATTGCCGTAGTGCATGATGGCACCAGTCAGTTTGTAAACGCCCATCTTCTCCTCTGGAGTGAAACCAAGCACATCGAAGGCACTGTCAGTGGCCATGAGCTCATCTGAATCATTGATTGACGCCACCGTTACCTCCCCTTGAGAGATGTAGGAGTAGTCATATGGGTTGTTGGTAACAAGAAGCATGTCCAGAAGCTCTGGTTTCTGATTGGACAGGATCTGGTAGAAGATGTGATAGTTCCTTTCAGCCTTTAGCTGAAAAGTGACACGTGATTTCTCCAACAGATACGTCTCGATATCAGCGGATGACAACTTGCCGCTGTTCCCAAAGTGAATTCGTATGAATTTGCCAAAACGGGAGGAGTTGTCATTTCTTGCTGTTTTGGCATTCCCAAATGCCTCCAGAGCCGGGTTTGCCTGGATGATTTGATCCTCCAGTGTCCCTTTGCTGGTGTCTTTCTTGGTTCCACTACCAACGGCCGCAATGCTGGCAAAGTATTGGATGACCCTCTTGGTGTTGACGGTCTTCCCGGCTCCAGACTCTCCAGTGATGAGGACTGACTGGTTCTCTCTGTCAGTCAGCATGTACTGGTAGGCATTGTCGGAGATGGAGAAGATGTGAGGGGGAGCTTCGGTTCTCTTTTTCCCCCTATAGGCTGCTACCACCTCAGCATCGTATACTGGAAGCCACTTGTACGGGTTTACTGTGACGCAGAACAGACCAGAGTATGTGTAGATCATCCATGCAGCGTATCGCTCTTTGAGGTTAAACAGCACAGCAGGCTCATGGAGGAAGGTGAACATGGCCATGTCCTCAATCTTATCGAATTTTGGAGGGTTCTGCGGATGAACATCTGACTCTTTCACAACTACAGTTGCCCCATCCACCTTCTTCACGGTCACCATGCCTCCATCTTTACTCTGGATTTGTCCCTTTACGTACTCCTCCTTCTCATCGACCACAAAGCATTCAGTTTTGATGTCAAACGGTCTGGTCTGCGACTCCAGGCGCTCCTTCTCTGATTTCCTCAGGTAGGGCGCCGCCTTCCCAAACTCAGCCATCAGAGCATCACCCATGATGAAAAATCAAGACTGCTCCTTCAGAGAAGAAAAGATTGAAAAGAACACCGCTCAGTTTTGCTGTGGCACGGATGTTTGCTGTCTCCTCTGTGTGGGCAGATCCTTATGAAGACACCATGAGAACCATATTAGGATAGAAAACGTCCCTCGTCCTGTTTCAGGACCTTTGCCTGTGAGCATCCATTTTAGGGAAAGCTCTGAGTCAGGGTTATCTGCCACCTGATAGAGAATTGTCACATCCCAGCCTCAACCTCATTGTTTGTCTGCTGCCCTCGATTATCCTCTCTGTAGATGCTTGACAAACAAGTTTACAGTATAAATAGAAACAGTCCCTTTCAGCATTATGCCTCGATGGGGGTTTGTGACACAACTGCAGTTATGAATATAAACACAAGTGATAAGTCCACAGCTGCATTGAATACATTGTTGTGTAACTGTAAAGTGGAGTCTGATCAGACTTCTCTCTCTGTAACAGAGAATACAAAAAGCTACAACTTAACTCATCTGATTTTATACTAGATTTGCATGTGAGGATTCATGCCTATATTGAAGGATGGACTTGAAACCTACAATCGCAATATCACTGCACTACTTGCCTCACAGTGGGGACGGTATTTGTGTTAATGAATGCTTGTTATGAATGCTTGTGAATTTCTCAATGTCAAGTCGATGCTGTTTGTTTTGGAGGATCACTCTGTCTCATCTCTTTTGTTAGAGGACAAATGTGGCACTTAGTGTCTGGTCATTTGAAAATAGCTCCCTTATCACATTGCTGTCAGCCACACATACTCACACTGATGCTCATCCTCCATCTCCTATGATAAGGTTACAAACACCCCCATGTGCTATTGTAGAAATACAGACATTCACACACACTTTCGCCAACACTTACACATGCATACACATTCACACACGTCAAGAATGTAAATATCAGAAAAAGTAGATGCTATCTTGCACACATACAACTAAAACACACAGAACAAAAGTAATGTCATTGCTTATGGATTACAGAATGTTTTATCTTGATAGTATTTGATTGTAACGGTAGCCTGACAGTAAAATCTGAAACCGTTGTTATTTAGGTGACCCTCTTGAGCAGAATTGATTGTGTATATGTGAGTGGATGATCAGAATTCAGACTCAAGTCAACCCTGTGGGTGCAATGTACGTGATGGGCAGGAAAATTGGAGAAAAGCCAGTGTGTGCTCAGACACTCAAAGGCTTAGCTGGACATACCGTACGAGGGCATATCCACCGGGGGAACAATGCTGGCACCGTCCAATCGGCATACGTCATTACCAAATGCACAACATGCAAAAGCTTTTCCAAAGGTTTGACCCAAGTTTTGCATGTCAGAAGCTGGTGTTGCTGCTGGAGTCAAAACCTATACAGAGGAAAATGAGGGCTGACAAACACTTTCATAGGCTACTCCAGCTATGAAATGACACATTTTCTCATTCCCTAAAATCATTTACAATAAATAATTTTGGCAATACCTGAACAATAGAAATCCAGAGATTCATTGTAATGGTAAACTCAAAATTTTTACAATTATCGCCTCTTGAGTATATACTTAAAATCCCATTATTTCACATTTCAAAGTATCTTCAAGTCCACAGTAACAATGTACATCAAATGACCACAGAGCAAAGATCCTTTTTGAACTTTCATATTGGTTCTTTCAACACATCAACATAAAGTCATGTGCAGTGTTCACCTATCAAATGTCTACCCCAAAAACAGGTCTTTCAAATCCATTGCACACATGTGCATCAGATGTAGGAGCAAACTGAGAGGTGACAAAATAATACACACTTTGATCAAAACAATAAAAATGCACTTGTTGCCATTGTGCACAATGATAGTGTGCATAATGCATCTTTCACACAGAATTTTGAGTACCGTACCTTTTCAGGGGCTGGATAAAGATGAGGTTGACTGCATTCACTATGCATCGAAATCTTATGCTCTAACTTGAGACGAAGGGACGAGTAATTGTCTGACCAGACATCTTTCTGATTATTAGACGAGGGGCAATGTTGGACAGTGTTAAATTCAATTCAGAGCGAGAGAGTCACACAAATTCACAGCAGTACACAGTACAATACAGTAACAGTGACAAGGTTACAATGGAATCTAGCATACATAAACTGTAGAGATGTATAAATATAAACACAGCATGTGGATCATCAGCAAAGCCCAGACTTTCATCACAGCAGCATGTCAGTCACCGCTGGTCATGCTCCGGCTGCAATCTGCGGATTGATAAAGCTCGAGACTTAAAGACTCTAGGGAAGAAGCTGAGTTAGTGACATTCATGAATCAGGCATGAATGTATACTGGTGAGAGAGAGGAAGAGGGGAGAGAGGAGCAGGAACGGACAGAGGCTCAGATCCCTCAGCCGTCTAAATCTATAACAGCATGACTAGGTTTGACGGTTAGCTTTATTGAAAAGGAAAGTTTTAAGCCTACTTTTAAAAGTGGTTTCAGACTGAAATTGGAAGATGGTTCCATTGGAGAGGAGCCTGATAGTTAAAGGCTCTGTCTCACATTCTACTTAAAACCTATAAAAGTATAAACTCACAAGTCCTTTGATTTGTCTTTATTGTTTCCATTTAGACAGAATTTAACTTTTGAATCACCCAAAAATATAAACGCATCACATTCCACTCATTTTAAGAGATCTGGCACATTCTCTGTTCTTGTAGACTACACATGAGATAAAAAACAGAACAAGTCAAAACAGCAACAAGAACAACAACAACAACAAACAAAAAAACACCCAAACAAAAATATTCTGAATATCATGTTCCTCTGTTTGTGCTTGTAGTAGACAAGTATGAGTAACGCGAGCCAAGCGACTCTTCTGAAAGGACACGGCCAAACATACCACCACAACAATGAAGGAGTGGAACAACGGGCAGATTAAGAGCCAAAAAAGCAACAGTTTTGCCCACACAAACACAAAACCCTCCCACCCGCATCATCCCAAAATACACAAAATGCAACAGCGACAAAATACCAACACAATGTCAAATTCGATTGATGATCAGTAAAACTACAGCGACCACATTTGTCCATGGATTGTATCTGAAGTATGAATGAAAAAAATGTATTGGATGCATTGAATGTCTTATTTGGTCTGCGTTTTTGGAGCCTGTGCCCCAGTTGAAGACCCCTGGCCTGCAGATTGCCTGCTAGCAGCTAACTGCCCTCCTGTTTCACAGTGCGGCCCCATAAATTATCTTGTTAAATCAAAATAGAATGTGGATATCAGTGGTATTATCTTGGAGGACAACGGTTCAGTGCTATATTGATGACATTCTATAGACACTGTGTCACCCACTGACGGGGAACAAAGATCAGCAGGGGTTCATTCATTCAATCCCATTATCAAATCAAATCATGACCCCACCAATAGTTTGATGATGCTAGAATAGGAGCTTTGATGCCTCTTGTTTGAAGTCACCTCATTTACAAAAGCTAAATGCGCACAACCTTCCTCAAGAGGTCGATGATTTTGTTCTGATTTACTGTAAAAGTATAACAATCTCTCACAATCTTCATGAATGAAACCAAAGCAACATCTGAGTGGACATTGAGGTTTGAGATTGTCAGGGGGGGTTATTTTACATTTCTGTGCATTGATGCCTTGGAGGCTGCTGTGGCTTGCATTGCAAACAGAAAAACGTCAGGCTGGAATATATTCAAGTTTCAAATAAACTCTTTTCAACAATCATTAGGACACACTGGTGCAAACATTTCCCCTAGAAGCCATCTCCATTTCGATTTGCACTGAGCGCAAATGTGGTCTGTTGTTATGTTTGTGTGTGTTCTGTTGACACACTGTACCTGAGTCAAAGCAAACCACTGACCAAAAATAGCTTGAAATCAGCTGGTACTGCACTTGATTATTCTTTAAAAATACACACTCAGATCAGCAAAGCCTGCACGCCTACAACACAGTAGTGTTCTTCTGTGGTGTTTTGTCACCTTTCCTCTTGAAAGACAAACATGACACTGTGTGTCACACAAAGTGTTTCTGGGCTACCAGTGGGGTGGAGGTGGTGGCGAGGTGGTTATGATGGTCCTACAGGCTTGGTGGTGGGGTTGTACACCAGTGCATCTTGCTCCGCTAGCACGACCTGAGCAGCTGGTGTGGCAGTTGATCTTCGCGGGCGCTCTTTCCTGGACCGCAGGAAGCAGTAGGTGGCGAGGGCAAGCACCGCCAAGACAGCCACCGCGAACACCACAGCCAGTGCTATAGAGCCTGCAACACCGAACGGACGGGTCAGCGCAGATGTGGCACTATTTACGCCCGTTTGTTGAATGTGTCACTGCTACTGTGGCTACTGATTGCAACCATTACAAAATTAGGTAAAAACCTGTCTTGATAAAAACGTTTGTGAGGACTAAATGAGGACATAGAAAAGTGAGGACATAATACACTGAGAATGATCTGCTTTGCTTATTCTACCTACTGCTGAGCTTGAAAAGAGAATTAGAAAATTTATTTAAATTCAAGACTGACCCGAGGCACTGTCCTCTTCCTCCTCCTCTTGAATCTGTGGGAAGATCCCTCTGGCAAACACGTGACGCTCTGAATGTGCAAAAACCTCATTTCATACATGCAATATGTACAGTACATAACACACAGTACTTCTTCTATAAAACTTTCAAATGTGGTCATCATCCAGGCAAAAAATGAAGGGGACAACCGAGCTTTTTCCGTAGTTTAAATGTGTCAATATTCGGCACTGGTGTTTTGGTTCCGCATTCGATGTGTGTCAGAGAGCGCTTCAGGTACCTGTCACTCCTTTGCAGCTCTCGCTGCAGTTATTCTCGCCCTCGAAGTTGTTGCTGTTGGCATCACAGCCACCGTAGGTGAAGCGGTGACAGTTTCTGTTCAGCGGGTCGTAGTACCAGCGGGTGAAACTAGCTCGACAGGGCCCTGTGTGCGGGGGCTCTGTACATTCAGCTGTCAAAAAAACCCCAAACAAATGTACTATTTGCCCATGTCGCCATGTCTCACAAACCTCCAAACACCACAACAACCAGAATTCTGCAAAATTCAGTACCAGTCAATGCAACTGACCCTGCATTTGGACAGATCCATCAACTTTCCAAGAAGTACAATAATACTACTTAGTAGGAGTACGAGTATTACTCCCTCTCCCATGGGATATATTGGTACTGTGAGCCTGAGTGGCTGTGGCATTGATGGCTGCCACCATGTTGATTGTCTGATGTGTATCATTGTTGTGTTCATTGCATAATTTGACAATTTGGAAAATTCATGGGACCTTGCCTTGATTCATAAAATCCCAGTATTGATGACCTGTGATGCAACGACCAACTCACCTCTCCTCTGGTTTACGTCGATATTCGACAGCTTCGTAAATGTTCGATTGACTGTGCCAAGAAGGGAACGAGAGAAAGTGAGATATACTTGTGCAACTGGTGCATGCGTGTGCGTGTGTATGTGTGCACGAGAACGTTTGGCTTTGGGTGTGTCCCTCACTTTTGCTGCAGTCGAGTTCGTCTGAGCCATTGTCGCACTGTGACTGTCCATCGCACAGCAGACTCCTGTCCAAGCAGCACCCGTCACCACAATCGAGCATACTGGCCTCACACGGCATGCCACACGTCTCTGAGCACACATGATGTACAATCACTTTTACCGTATACACACAGTACACACATACGCAGGTTTTTCATTGTTCATGTTCTCTTCTGTCACAACAGAGGTGCAGGTCTCAACTCACTTTGGATTTTTACGATGCTCCTCTCCGTGCTGCCTGTGGGGAAACAAAGATAAATTCCTGAAATGAAATGAATGAATGGCGGACACAAGCACAGCCCCTTACAATAGAGGCTGCACGACTACAGTCTATTTCAAAGTCGACGGTAATGTCGCCGAAAGTGAAATTGACCTCGACTAATCGCGGTTCAGTGCCTCACCACGTTCATAGCCGATGAGGCATCATCAAATTCATGAACATATGAACCCTACAGAATAGCTTACTCACCGTGTGATTGGCAGCAGTTAACGGGTTATGTTTCAAAATACCCCTGTTGTTCGAACCATTGGATAAATACAACCATTTGATTAAAATCTTTAGTAAATATTTTTGCTTTCGATGATGGCAGGGAAGCCATGACCATTCCATGGAGAGGTACGGCCTCGCCTGCCTACCTGAACATCACTGCTAATTGCCGATGACATCACGTTTAAAACCCAAAGAGAAGGAACTACATTGCAATTAGTTATAATCTGTGCTATCCAAACTTAATGCATATGCTAACAAAAATAAGTGGGGGCAGCAACAGGTGCAACAATGTAATACAGTGTTTCCCAACCTTTTTGAGCCACACCACACATTTTACATGAGAAAAGTAACATGGCAAACCACCAAAAAGTACATTTATAGGAGTATAATGAAAATGCAGTCCCTGATATTTTAGCCCCTTCCAACTTCCTCAAGGGTCGCTGCAGCAGATCATCCTCCTCCTCATTCCCCTGCTTTCAACTGAAATACATACTAGCCCCACTTCCTCTCATTGCAGCCATGAACCTTCTCTGTGGTCTTCCTCTTTTCCTCCGACCTCACAGCTCAATCTCCAACATCCCCTTTCCAAAATATCCATCATCTCTCCTCTGCACATGACCAAACCGTCTTAATTTTGCCTCTCTGACCTGCCCCCTACATCTCTCCACCAAAATTGTTCCTCTGATGGTCTCATTTCTAAACTTGTCTGGCCTAAAAATCATATTCTATGTAAAAACAATACTCCTGAAGCCATAATATCCTTCTTGCAGTGTGTATCACAGGATGTAGTGGCTGTGAAGCCATATTGGGCCAGGCAAAGGAAACTCAATAGCTCCAAACAAAACCATATATGATGGCACCATGTTCTGCTGATGTGATTGTAAATGAATGGAGATGAAATAAATTAAGTCAGAAACAGCTGATGATCAGGTGTAGAAAAGTCTCTTTGAAAAACCTGTCCTCCTCTACATCTTTGACTCCTGCCTGCCCTCTGTATGATTTGAATAGAATGCAATTTGATGACATAATATACTAACAAAGGCAACGATCAATGAAACCTGAGTGTGTTCTCTCATCCTACAGAGGAAGATCTTAAAATCACAACACTCTTTTTGGCCCAGGCGTCACACTGACTTAAAATCTAACAGATGGGTTGGGTATGCACAAAAAGCACACATATCCAACATAAACATGCATTACAGGACAAGGTCGCATGAAAGCAGTCAGAATAATTTTATTGTTATGGCCAACCAGCAACGTGGAACCCTACAGACATCAAGACTCCTCTTATTCCTGCTTGCTGGACCTGGAACATCTCACCATCTCCTGTTCCCCATACCGCCTTCCTCAGCAGTTGCATGACGACACTGATGGTGTCGCTACTTTTAGAACTTAATTTGAATATTTCAATGAGAACTGCAACTTAAATTTCACTGCCTCCATTCACCCATGAGCATGACAAAAAAAAAACTCTCTCAATTCTTGATAATTATCAGTTCTGTGGCAATACTTGGTGGGCTAGATTAACATGACAAACGGGCCGCATGTGACCCGTCTTGCCTTAGAGCACATGTGTCAATCTCAAGGTCCGAGGGCCAAATGTGGCCCGCTGCATCCTTCAATCTGGCCCGCGAGCACTTGATTGACTGTTTTAATATACCATACTGTAAATCTCCTTCATTTAAACATGCGCTGACCTCCAAACTACATCTCCAAAAATGCACGTGGATCATGTTATTAATAAAGTGACGGCAGGTGTGCCCAGACCAGATACACACTTTATAAAATGTCAGTTTGTCAAGAAACACCAACGCGTTCCAAGTGAGGCAACCAGGTAGTTGACATGTTGATTGATTGTTAACTGATGATTGTTCATTGATTCAGGTTTCTTTTCGTTATAAAATACAAGAATCGGCGATATAACAGAAGCAAAGACATGACATACATGTTTACATGTTTACTAATGGGATATTTGTAAGTTGAAAAAAATGTCAATATTAGATATTTATAAATGAGTAGTTACATTTGAGATTATATTACATTTATACCTCCTTAATAATTGCCATTGACATCATTGACACTGATAGCCATCATGCTGATGTGGCCCTCAGTGAAACTGAGTTTGACACCCCTGCCTTAAAGTGTGTGTGGTGTAGGTGTCTGACAGTGGGTGTGTGTGTGTGTGCACTACCTGTCACCCCACTGCAGGCGGCTGCACATTCCTTTTCAGACAAAAAGTTGTTGTGGTTGGGATTGCAGCCTCCAAATATGAACTGTTCACATCGGCTCGACTTGGCGTTGTAGTACCAGCGTGGAAACGCTGCTCGGCAAGGGCCGACCTTCACGGGAGAGGTGCAATACACTGCGGGAAGAGCGGGAGAGGGGAGAGACAGGTAAGGAGCGAAGGACGACTTTTGCATTCATCCATTTTTACTCATCCTTGAACGTTCCGCGCTGCACCTGGGTGTTCCAGAAGTTCTCGTGTTCGCTGTTCCAGAAATACCACCTGTCTTTGCAACAGGGCGACAATTCGGTAATCCTCAGTTATATTTGGACTGGGTGTGGAAACGAGTATCCCAGGTGCGAACACAAACACAAACACACACGCACAAACAGTGCAATAACATTTTCTTCTGCACTTTCTGCTCTTTGAGTGAACAGCGACTACTTTGAGATTTTCAAGCAAGGTGTGGAAGTACAGAGACACGAAAAACAGACGCACAACCAGCTGCAGCTTAGAACTTGCGCCACATTACAGTATTTGTGCAAACACATATCAACTGAGACTTCACATGCTCTTTTTTGGGGGGCGTTGATGCCAGCACACACTAGTAGCATATTTCGCTTCAGGAAAAAGCGGAAGTCTCTCAAAGAGAAACAGGGTTTTTTGTGAATGCCTTGCAAAATGAACACGAAGCAAGAATGTGCTTTGCTGAAGGCGGAGCGACACCCGGGAACAACATGTCTGAGCAAGTAGAGGAGCACAGGGACTAAAGAGGGACATGACAACTACAAATGGCATTGTCCCACTGGTAAAAAGAAGAAGAAAATGGGAGAAAAAAAATGAGGTCCATGATGTGAGGTGAAGTAAACAAGGTGCCAGGACTGAGGAGGTGGATACTGGGCTTTAATCTTCTTTCCACCTATGCTAAACGCCTAGGTGCTTCCTGTGTCCACACATGTGAAAACAAGAAGATAACAGAGCCTGAAAATTATTTTTACGGCAAAGGTGTCCTCTAAGCCTTCGTCAACCGCTGAAAAAGTCCGTTGGCTTTACCAATTAAATGAGTGTGGGAATGAGTTACAAAAAAAACTCTCAACAAAAACATTGCGCGACTCTGCAGTGTGTGTGAGTGTCTGTAATTCCAGTCTAACCAGTTAGTGAGGGTGTGTGAGGGAGGGACTAGCCCGTCGTGGCACACACACACACACCCTCACTAACGCCTGTGTCTCAATGTCTCTATCGGACCAGCCCAGCTGAAGTTTCGCCCTCAGCGAGAGGGAATCTGTGCTCAGCACTGGTTTCTCCGTTTATCCTGAGCTGACTTGTGCTGTGCAGCTGTGTGTTTTAGAAAAGTGACCAGTGGCCTTTACCTTTGAGACGAACAAACGTGCATTTTTTTTTTCTGATGGCATTTCAGCTGTCGCTAGCATTGTCTGAATTGGCAAAGTCCTGGTGAACAGGTGACCTAACCCTAACTCCAGCCCTTTTCCTTGAGGGAGGCTCATGCGCAGACTTTTTTCAAAAACTTTTATATTTATCAATCTCATCGAAATTTGCGTTATTTAGAGTGTACATCCGCATGTACCACACACTGCCTGTCTTAAGTATTTCTAACATGTTGTCCTGGAAATCCTAATGATAGTAAAACTGTTGATCCCGCAATTATGATTAAGTGCGTTGGATGCAATGGCTTTGAGGTTGACCTAACGCCCTACAAACACTCACATGCAGAGAGCTCAGGGGTGAGGACTTGCACAGAGACGTTGGCTGCGTCTGATTGGCCATTGGAGTCCGTGACAATCAGCTGGAGGACGTACGATCCCGGCTCGGGGTCGGAGAGTCGCACCTGGTCAGTGTGTTCTGCCATCTGTGAATGCAGAATGAGATCCATGACTGGTGAACGCTGTCAGTCTCTCACACTCACAGACACACACACACACACAATTTACCTCCAACTTGACAGGGGTATCTCCACTCAGCAGACTCCACTGGTACCCTGTGATGTGGGCTTTGGCTGGTGCCAGACTCTCAATGCCATTGAGCAGCACCGGTTTCCCAGGTTGGACCACCACATCCTTTCCTGCATTGGCAATGGGCAAAGAGTCCTCACCTGTCCACACACGCGCGCGCGCGCCCACACACACACACACACACACACACACACACACACACACACAGCAAGAGATATTTAAAGCTACATACATACTCTGTTTGTGTGTCTGCACACAAACGTAGTGTGGATACACACACGTCTACAGTATATACTGTACATACAAACACATGCACACATGTACTGCACATACCATCCATAGCCTAAACACACACACATTCACATAAATGCATACACATACACACACAAACTCACTTCCACAGACAATTTACACAAACACGCACATTAATATACACTTATTTACAGTACATACACTTATCAGGAATCAGAGATCTTTTATTCTCATTACAGCAATTGAATTGTGCAATGAAACTAAGGTGCTAAGTTGTGGTGCAAAGGAATAGAATGAGGGAATAAAAGAAATATGAAAGATCTATATATAGAAGAAATATACATATACAGACAATGTATACAGTATAAATATACTCATACTTATTTACATACACTGTATCTACTCAACACACACACACACATACACACGCACACACACGCATATTCATGCAGTCATTCATACTTGCAGACGTACCCATACACACAGGTATACATGCGTATGTTGACATGGACACGCACACATTTACAGAGTATATACAGTACATGTACACATACACAAACACACACACACACACACACACACACACACGCCTATACATATGCTCACATTTTTACATACATATTTACACACACACGGAAAGAGAAGAGAGAGAGAGAGAGAGAGAGAGAGAGAGAGAGAGAGAGTTCTATCAATCAATTTCAGGAGACTTACCGGGACCCCGTAGGTATTCGTCGAACACCGACTCCCGAATGTGGCTGGTGAATCCAGCCTCGTTCACAAACCTGCAAACGAAACGATTTCTATAGACGCAATCGAGGAGGACGCAGGTGCGGTTGTTGTTGTCACTCTCCGAGTCCCCGCCGCCGTGGCCTCGGTTATCCAGCAGCGCCAGGTTGCAGCGGGGCACTTGGCAGCACAGCTGCACACACTCCGGCTGCGAGCGCACCGCCGCGGCGCTCAGGAACACCGCACCCGCCCGCACCGCGTCCGTCACGTCCAGCATGAAGTTAGGCCGACCGGCTTGGAAACCGTCCGTGCAGTCCGTCGCCTTGTCTCTCTCCGTATCCACCGCTGAGGTATTGCGCAGCAGCAGAACCATTTCAAAGCAACACAGAAGGGCAAAAAAGCGACCACATCCTGAGGAGGGGGACAGCATCTTACTCGGAGATGTCACACACATTCAGACGAGGAAAAGGACCTCTACATTTCTTGCGAATGTCCCTTGCTGTCTCGAGTTCGATCCGTGGAGGCTAACTGACTCAAGTGTCTCTCCTGCTCAAACACAGTTGACGTCACGCAGGTGTGTCAATTTCTGTCAGCGTGGGTGGATTCCACGTTGTTTAAAGTTCAAACAAAGTGCACCTCTGCGCGGCGGCAAATTATTGAGACGTGAGAGAACAACAGATGTACCTTGGGATAATATCTAATTTCACTTCATTGGGCCAAAAATACTTTTTTGAGAGCGAATGCAGGCAGAAGTGAAATTATTGTCCACTAGATGGCAGCAGACATTTTCATTCCACGATAATCTACCTAACAGCGCTCAAGCGGAAGAATTAGTCACGCTCAGGTGAGGTTGTGATGCACCAATGTTTCAGATTCTGAAACATAAATGCAGTACAACCCGATTGTGTCATTTGTTCTGTGAAACTCACATACGAATTTACGTAAATACGAAACGGTCCTTGGGAAAATGGTCCTCTGGTTTAAAGTAGTTACACTACAGAAGACAGCAAAACAAGCTCAAGACAACACCATAACGTTGTCTTTCATGTATAATTTTTCTTAAAGGCGACTGTGTTGAGCTTACTCTGGTTCCCTCTTGCTCTCCAAGGGAGAGTTTTTTGGCGATTTTGCTTTCAGGTGGAAATGAGGTTACATTGAGGCAATATTGTTAACACTGACTGGCTTTTCTTCCCCTAGAAGGAGATTTTCCCTACCAAAGGGGCTCCAGCTTCCGCCCTCATTCTTTGACGATGGATTCATCTCTTTATGTTCATCTGTGGCATCCCAAAGTCCACGCTGCCCTGTTCTTGACTCATGTCGGTGGTAAGTGACAATGTTTAGTGTTCGTGTCAGATAAAGCAGTGGTCCTCAACCCATGGGTCAATTGGTACCAGGCCACACGGATAGGATGCAGGACTTCAAATATTACCATTTTATTTAGGATCTGAATCTCAACAATGTTTTATTCAAGAAGGTGACCGGATTCTCTTTGTCACATCTGTCTATGACTCACTCTTGACAGAAGTCAAGGTGCTCGATGACACCAACTACCAGATACCTGATCACGGGATACCAGATACCTTCTATCTGCCTCGAGTCTCAACCTTGGCATAGGACCGCTGAATGCATTGACTTGCTAAGTTAGCGCTATCAGGGGTACCAAGCAGCCCGGATAAATGTGTTTCCTTAACAGTGGTCAAGAGTGAGATTGGATATTTCTGTTGTATGATGGGAGAGGAGACGGTGAGGTAAAACTTGAAAGCGCTGAACGTTATGGAGTGTCACATTTACTTTTATTTTCTCCATCACAAACAGTAAACCACGTTTTATCATGCAAGTATTACATTAATACATTGATACTAAAAACATACATTGTTGATATCCACTTCATGATCTAGAGCCTCAAACCTCTCTCACAAGCTAAAAAGAATAACATGCGACATAAAAGTCTACTTTAGTTGCAGCTACTGTGGCATTTCAGCGATAATGGTTCCAAATTTCACTGTGATGTCTTCATAACACCATCAAGTTAACACCATAGAGTTCAAGATGCACATACACAATCCTGTTGAAGATAAGGTTAATCTCGATCACTTGAGAGCAAGTTAATACCAGTCACCGACACCACAAAATAAGTTATTGTGAACACTGGAGAGTAAAGTACACTTTAACAATAACAATAGCAATACTGGCAGTAGGTAAGGGAACCAGTGCACCAATTCCTACTCATGCAAGTGCACTCGGATAATTGTGAGCCATCAAAAAGTCATGCAGCCTATCGACAAGACTGACGTAATGCAAATACACGAAAACACGTCACACACTTCACACATATCCCTTAATGTTCCACATTCTTGGGTAGTTGCCTTTGGGCAACTTATGTGTCTGAGAGAATCATGTAGGACACATTTCTAAAGACACCTCTGAAATACTGATTTCAGAGGTGTGGAGAATCACACAAAAAAAGCACACCAAAGCACATGCGAGTCAGCAAACTGGCTTTGTTTGCACACTTTCTAGCTTAGTCTGCAACAATGCATCATCACCACTCCACCACTGAGGAGTCAAGGGCACAACAAAGTCGAGAAGTTACGGGCGCACAGGAAACATCTCACCTACAAAGTTTTAGTACAGTTTTGACTAGTGTGTTTGTCCAAGTTAAACTTACTATAGCATCACAATGTCATGAAATACTGAACCGACTAGAACAGGTAATGTTAACACTTTATCCTACCAGACATGCAGAACTCTATGTATTTGTAATTTGTCAAACTTTGTAATGAGGAGATTAAAGAATGCTCTCTCTCTCCTCTCCAAAGGTGACGGTATTTGAGGACATGGTACAGATCTCTGGAGGGTCTCCAGGTTTCAGACCCCTCTTCAGGTGTACAACTCGGATGTTCTCATTGTTGGGACCCAGCGTTGTGGTGACACTGGTGGAGGTATTGGATGTCGTGGAGGCCGGCGGGATGATGGTGGAGGTGGACCCCTCGGTGGCTGGGAGCTGGGCGTTGCTATTGTTGTTGAGTGCGACATTGCTTGGGGTGCAGTTGAGGTTGAAGTTTTTGGAGGACCAGCTTTCCTCGGGACTGCTGGCAAGAGGGCTGCACTGGTCCTCGGAGCAAATGGACATCGACGTGACAGCTCTATCTTGGCGGGTGGAAAGACTGCTGGGAACACTTTTCTTCTTGTCCTTGCTCTCTTCTTCCAGCTCAATGAGGTTGGCCCTCTCTAACTGTGACAAGTCAGCCTCTTCATCTTGCAGCGAATGGTTTGGCGAGCTCTCGTTTGAGCGAACTCCCGAGTCTGAAGAGTCTTTCTTGTCCAGCATGGAATCAGACAGGTAGTCTTTCCCCTTCAAGGCCAGAATACCCCCAGCCAGCTTGCTGTCCCCTTCGGTGTTTCCAATCGGGACGTGGTCCGACTCTTCGTCATCATCACTGGTGAGTTTCTGGTAACGCATTCCACCACTTGCTTTCAGTTTTAAGTCCGCAGCTCCGTGGAACAAACCAACTCTTTCTGCCGAGGATTTGTGGGCTTTAGAGGAACTATGGTCCGCCTTTTCGTCCTCCTCTGTGATTGGGTCCAGAGCATCAACATTGGTAGCAAAGTCGGTGTTGTCTGCGGCAGGTTTGCTTCTTTTGGTGATGGATTTACCTGCATCTTTTTCAAACCATTCTTTTCCTTTTTCATCAGTCGCAGAGGTCATGAATTGTGCTGGCTTAGGTTGGCTGGGTTTCTCTGCGCCTCCTCCTCCCAACTCGAGCTGGCCCATCTGGGCAATGTACTCTTGATAAGCATTGCGGTACTCTGCCTGCTGCTTGTCTGTTAACTTGCTGATGTCATTGGATGATTCCTGGGAGTTGAGGCTGGTCATGCTTGCGGTCCGGTGAGTGGCACCCTGGGGACACAGCAAAAAACAACTTAAGGTGAGGTGACAGGGTCAAAATCTTGTCAGTCACTTTTACAAATTATGCCAGTGCAGTGTTGATCCACCTCTCTGGAAGTGTAATCAAAAGTCAGATTGAACACACAGAGCAAATGTCTGCAATCCACCGTTATCCCTTACCATCCACTGAATGTTGCTGTTACGGCCCGATTCATCTATTCCCACATTGTCCAACTCCTCAAAACTGAGGTTGAAGGTGTACATGGAACCATCTGTGTGAGGCGCAGCAGCATTGGCCGGAACCATAGCACACCTCACCACTTCCCCAGGATGACCTGACCCGACACTTCCCTGTTCCACTGTGCCATCATCATGCAATACTTGGCTGTCGTCTTGACGCATTTCTAGAACCTAATAAGAAAAATAGTCAGCTTAATCACTTGCAGAGTTCCAAACAGGTTGTGCGCAACATATTAGTTATGTTTTGTAACCTTGATTAACCTTGGAGTGTGGGTATTTAATGCATTTGTGCACTGAATGAGATTGGGTGAAGCTTCCTGTTGTCTGGGATGGTGAAGTCGCTCTGCTGAGCTAAAATGGGGTAGTGTGTGTCCAAGTGACTCTCTCACTCCTTTCAATAACAAGTGAGAGAGGCTACTTGGATACTTTTTATTAATCCCATTCTCCCTTACTTGCTCACTTTCAATTTGCCTGACTTCAGGCATACCTATGAAGGGCATTTGCAAAGAGCAGGGCATTTGCAAATGATGAGTTGGTAGCTAACTATTCCTTGCTTTCATTTCACATTATATTTAAATGTGGAATTAATCATGTATTATTCCGAGAGGACGATAAAAATATGATTTTGAGATTTGTGTTACTGGAGAATGTTTCATTGATTAACTGTTCATTATTAATCAAGTATCAATTTCAAGTTTCTATTTATCTAAATTGGGATTTTCGCTCTTGCAGATTTTTTCTTCATTATTAGTGTATTCATGATTTGCAACTGAAATAAACCAGCTCATGTTGCAACTTGAGTCAGTATGTGTTCTCATTATATACTGGAATATTCAACAGTGTGGTAGGTAGGTGCTTCATTGATCCAGAAAATTCCAATGCAATTGTATGTAGAAATCCCTACAAATCCCTTACAATTCTCATACAATTGTCCAGTGAGAACTTCCACCCCTTCAACCATAGAATTACACCAGCATCAGTTCAAACACCCTGCCTTGGTTTTGAAAATTTTATCTAAAACTATGCGTGTGTGGAAATCCTTATTCAAGTTGACAGCAAAGAAAACTCACCACAGCTCTAAAAAGTTGCCAGTCTCCAAAGTTCATGTTCATCTCCTTCTTCAGCTCATCAATGTTACACTGTGAAAGCACCCTGCCATTCACGTTTGCCTGAAAAACAGAGATGAAAGAAACTTCTGCTTAAAAACCTCCTGCAAAATAAAACAATTACTGTGTGCTACGTCATCGGCTACATGTATCGGATGTCAGTAACTTCACAAATTCCAAGATGTCTTTCTGGGTTACTTGGAGTATTCAGGATCTTGTGGTAAATATTTAAGTTGTCAGCTATAATTGCTCTACTTTTCTTGATGAGTTTTTGTCATCGTTCTAGAGATAAAAAGGCTTTTTGCACTTGATTCACTCCTGCTGCTTTTTCTGAAGGACTTCCCTTGAGGTCTACAACATGACTTTGTGATAACACAGGGCTGCTCAAGGTGTCACATCATTTTGGGTGCTCTCTGAGTGTTTTATAGGTTAAGTGGTCCTTGGTCTGACAAAGTTTGAGATAAACAATGATGTAAAATGAAGAACTCAAAGTTGTTAATACAGGAGTAATCTAATCTACAAATGCATGAGAGAAATGCACAACTCTGAGAAACTGACCTTTCGGATGGTGGCATTGTAGTGTTCCAACATAGTCTGGTCAATGCCTTCGATCTGCCTCACAAGCTCGCATACAGCCTCTGTCGTCATGGTGCGGAGAAAGACTGATGGCACTCTTGACACCACAGATGCTGAACCCTGATCACACACAGCAGGTGACAAGATTTACACAGAGGCATTTTGAACTCATTCACAGGACAGTCAACAAGTTAGATGGTCAAAGGCAAAAGGTGCTGCACCATCTCTGCAAACCTTGGATACAAAGAGAGGGACTATGGCACAAAATGAGGAAATTTAAGTGACAGAGCAGCACAAATATGTGACTGAGGTGCAAGACATGTATGAGGACATCATGACAATCTATCTGTCTCCTACTTTAAAGCGCATGTCCATGGATGACTTTTTGACCTTTATGGTGACTAGCCCAAGGAACAGGACACACAGTGGGTCACAAGTCTAGCTGAATATTAGTCATTTTGTTAGAGGTTGTAATATTTTCATTTACAAGTACGGACAAATTGTTTGCAAACCAACATTGGTGCTAGGATTTGAGAGGGTGGGTGGGTTATATCTCAAACCATTGGTGGAAGAAGGTTAAATATCTCAAACAGACTGTGAAACAGGAGCAACAGAGGCAAGACACAAGGTTCAACAAATGAAAACAAGGACCAGGTGGGTATGTAAACATGACCCACAGCAATATGAAACTTAAAGAATATACAGTGTAATAAATTCTTCCCCAGAATACCCTTTCAAGCCACATGTTTTCATTTTTTTGTTATTGTTGTTGACCACAAGGTATAAATGAGCACAACATATTCATGTCAACTTCTCCTCTGTTACTGTTACAGTACTTGCTGTTGGGGCTGTACTTACTGACTTGTGATGGTTGTCCCAGGGCAAGGAGGTTTTAGCAAATGAGCGAGGATGATGATGGAGCTGCGGGCGTGGCAGCACATAAACTGGTTGAGGGAAATATGGCTGAATGGGGATTTGACAAGAAAAAATGTTCATGGAAATCTTAAAACATAAACAATGGTAAACTTGCAACAAAAATGAAAAGGTTAAAGAAACTGACAAATGTAGCACAACTGCAAAGATGAAAAATGAGAACTACAGAAACAAAAAGTGTAATTTCACTTTTGCTTTGTGTTTGAGATGTCTTGCCATGCCACAATAGGCAAAGCCCCAGACTAAGTGTCATCTGCCCACATCATCGGTGGAGCCCCGGGGTAAGACAAGCATTGCTGTATGATCTCAAAGCTATGGGTGGGGTAGGACAGTCATGGCTGACTGTGTAACATTGCTTGATCATCAGGTGAAGTGCCACATATATATGGAAAGGTGCAGTGCCACATACATATGGATATCAGACACTCTTTTTGACTTCAAACAATCTTCTGTTTCAGTCCTATTCCTTGGGACGCAAAGGCAAATGTAAATGAGTAGACAAGTAAACAATCAGATCTCCTCCAGGATCCTTCACAGTTTCCTTCCATTATCAGGAATATGCATTGTTCTACTTCAATCTAAGGGGTAACTACTGGTTTAACTACTGTTCCTTAAATCAGTTCCTTAAATCAGACTTTCTTAGGTCTACTGAACTATGTGATGGCTACCTAATGAATGTCATGTAACTGCTGTGTGTGCTGTGTGTGTCTTCACCAATTACCACAGGACAAGTCATCATTAACACTGTTGACATAATGACATAATCATTAACATGTGTGGCCCAGTTTTACATGCTTCACAGCATGGTTGGAGATGGTTGGAGAGGCCCGAGATGGGGGCAGCAACCCAAAGCTCTGGAGCTTTGTTCACTATTTTATTTCCCTGGCTGCAGGTATACAGTACGTATTGACCCACTGAGCGGTTCAAATTTTCATTCCATTCATTTTCTATCAGTATGAGGAGGATTCAAAAACATCTCCATGTGGGCAGGTTGAATTTTTTTTCAAGTATCGTGCTACCCATGTCAGTCTATTGACTTCAACCACCTTTGCTTGCATGGCTCAGTATCCAATATACTGCTGAAAGGCGTTTTACACATGGACCCCTCCCCTCTGCCCACACACACACACACATACACACGCCCACACACACACACACACACTCACACGCACACACACATAGGTGCCGACAATGAACACAGCTCTCTCTCAATCCAGCGCTGAAAACAAAACGCCCCACAAAAACTTCAGAATCACAGGAAAACCTTGACAGAGACAGGTAAAAAAAAAGCACTTGATTTCCACAAAAGGCTGGACGCACAGTTGGAACTGCTGGTGGATGGACAGTTTTAAGTCAACAACACAAGAGTGCAGTATTTTTCTTTATTCTAACAGGTAAACTTGAGTTTTTTCTAAATGCAGTGTAACTACACTTATTGTATACTGTATCAATGAATATTGTACTTTCAAATCCTGTTTATGATGGTGTGCAGGGAAAAAATGGCTCCCAAGAAAATTAAGGTTGCAAATTAGAGGAATAGATGAGCTCTTACCTGTGTATGTAATTGTCAGTATCACACACATGTGACCTCACATGACTAGACTTGGTCAAAATGATCGAGATCAGATAAAATGTTGAACTCACTCTGTTGTAGAAAGGGTGCTGTGGCCCACCGAAGTAGCCGCTGTGATTGTGTGGAGACACCATGCTTCCTCCTGTTTGATTGAATGGTCCAGCAAAGGAGGCAGAGGGTGAACATGACATTTGACTGTAGACTGAAGTGGGTCGAGGTTGGGCCTCTTGTAGTGGCAATGTAGGATAGGTGACGCCGCCCAAATTCATCTGGTCTCGGGCAGCTCGAACATCTGCAGCAGGATGAAGGATATTTAATCAATAAGCTGACAACCACAGATTGAAAAAAATAAGTGATGTGGATGAAAGTGTTGTAGTACCTGCAATGATCTCTCTTAGTTTGGGGTCTAAGTTGACAGTGCAAGGCAAAAAAGTTCGAATATCCCATGCTGTGATTATAGGCGTCCTGGAGGATAGGAAGACCTCAAAGCTACGGCTGTCCCCATCGATCTCCAGCAAAGGCTCCACATCCTTGGTTGTAGGAATGTGCTTGGAAACCCTACAGAAAAGACAAGACAGTGTTTTCCAGAGCTCCTTCAATGTAAGTTCAGTGAATTGTCAAATAGTTGAACTACCGTACTAACTTCTCATAAATAGTTTTAAGAGTGGCTTGATCCGGAACGCCGTCATTCTCCTCTAAATACAAGATAAGCCAAGACGTCCGATAGGGCCACTGCTCTGTCAGATTGATCCATGATGCCAGACGATCCCAACTGAAGCTGATCTGATTGGCTCTCAGTAGACGACCTACACCAATAAAGACACAGTAAGAAAATGTTGCACATGGGAATTTATTCGCTTTAACGATTTGGCACACTTAAATCTCTCTGTGTATTGTTGCCCTTTACACTCTTTGAATAGTGTGCTTCTTTTCCAGACACACAAAAAATGGGACATGGGACAAAAGTGTATTGCATTTGGACAGTTGTACTTCTACCTTTGTCTTCTTTCTACACCCACTTTGCAAATTCACATCGGGTGATCAGTGCCTTTAGATCATTAGTCTCAAATTCGCGGCCTGCTGGATAATATTTTGTGGCCCTTTACTTGACAGCAAAGTTTAATGTTACATGCACCCCTTGACAGAGTCCTGTGAGTCGTTGCCCAAGGGCTTGTATAAATTTAACTTACAGCCTACCATAGCTTAGATACGTGACAACGCCAAGGGTTGTTTGTCGGCAAGTTAGCCAACGCAAATTAGCAATGTTAGTCATTTGGTTGAAATGTGATTCAGGAGTGACACCAAGTGGAGGGAAAATATACTTGCCACCCAGTGAAAGGTACAGAGGAGTGAGGAAGTGGGTGGACTCAAAAAGAGAAATCAGTGACTCAATATAGACAGCGAAGTGTTGCAATCAGAAAGGTTGTTGATGTTTTAAAATTGTAGTTTGGTTTCAAATTCAATTGAAGTTCGAGCTGTTCTGCTGATTACGTACACCTTTCCAGTGACTGAATGAAGCACAGGATATCTTTGCGAATATGTTTGCGAGAATCCGTATGAAGCTCTTTTGTCAACTGTCTTAGAATTAGCGTCCTTGTTGAGTCAAACAATTTCCCGTTGTTGATGCGTCTGTGACAATATCTGACATACGTTCAATTGATGTTTGACGGTTACCTGTCACAGAGATGATGTTCAGCAACCTCCTCATAGTCTGCGGGCTAATGTCACTGAACCAATCCTCCGTCACCATCAGCTTTGTCAGATCAAATGACATCTGTCGGGTCACTGAGCGGTGAACCTGACGACGACGGTACGTATCCTATATACATGATCAAACAAAATATAAATTTTCACTGGGAATTACTGTAAAATTAATAGGGAAAAATTCTGTAGCCCAAAGCAAGCCAAAACATCAACATTCTAATTGGAATGCCATCATGACACTGCAAACAGAGGTTAGAAAAAAATATTCAACAGGATTCAACAAAAAACTGACAATTAGATTTAGTCAACCTCGGTGAAGGTAGCTAGATATCTCCTCTGATAAGTTCACATTTATTCTTTGAGAAAATGCATGTCAGCATGCAATATCGTTGGGACAATAAATATTACCCGGCGGTTAAGAGCTGTCTTGCTGCCAAACTTCAGCTGCTCTCCCAGACTGTGCTGGGATAATTTCCTGTCCAGCTCCTCATGCCAACCTGCCCACAGAGACGTTGTTGGAATGACAACATGTACATTTTCTTCCATGTCAACTATATGCAAACTAGAAGGTTCCTGGTGCTACAAGAATGAGAATTTCATCGTGAACTACTGTACCTTCTACATTTACAGTGTCACCATTCACTGATACAGCTGCCGACATCTTCCTTGCGCTAGAGAGTCCGCGACTGTTGAGGAAAACAGGCAGGTGGACAATGTTCCTCATATAGTCATGTCCATTGATATTGGAGTCCCTGAGGACACTGTTGAGGTTCTGATTGATGGCCTTGATGATGATATGTGGATCACTGGCAAAGATTGAGATGAATGGACCTTTGGAGAATAGTACCCGAACCTACGAAGGAGGAAAACCAAAGGTATTTCACTTTATGACACATTGTAAGATCCTTTGAACAACAAACAAACGATCGATCACATACCTGAAATAACATAACAATGAGCATGCTATTGGAGTTCAATAGTTCAAGTGTGAAGCTTTGAAACTATAAAATGCCTTTGGCTTTTCATTTTTTTGCTGCTTTCAGTCTTTGTGACTTGGTGTCCTTACTTGGCCTGAATGTCCTAGTTGCAGCTAGATAGCCATGTGAATGAAAAACTGCTGATAAATCATATTTACTTGCGTTTTGAGTTGTGACTTATGTATCACTTTGATAATCTTGATTTTCACTACAATTATCCACGGGGGATTTTGAGGACCTGGGTCTGACCCTGGCAAGTCTTCAAATTTCATCTATGGTAGGTGAACATTGCATTGTCCTGTACGGTACTCTCATGCAAACTTTTTATGTTTGTCAGGTTTCTGATTAGACAAAGGCTATTTTGCAGTTGCTCCAGAAGAAACTTGATTTTCAAGTCAGCATTTGATGAAACTATTATTAGAGCAAAGGACATCATTATGAATTAATAATGCTGTGCAATAAGCTTACATGTGAATACAAAAACTAATCTTAATACTTAACTGATACTTGATAACTTCATTTTGACTAAACTTCATTTCCTGATTGCATGGATCTCTGTGTAACTAAGATTATTCCTACTTGAAATAGTATGAATGATTGAGCTACAAGGTGTCATACCTCAGCCAATGAATGAATGATTTATTTTGACCCTATGCACTGTAATATAACTGCAGCTACAACGCAGACCTACCTAAGCAAATAGGTTGGTGTTAAGTGACTTTAGCCCCTTAAACAGCAGTCCACTGCTTAGTTTATGACAATGAATGAATGGCAAAAAGACTTTGATGCAACCTCAATCATGGAGTATGATGCACAATTCTTTACAAATTGGCTCCACAAGGAAGGTGAACTTAATATTTTGCATTCAAAACAGGTAATGTATGAACGTTTTACAATTGCGTTGTTGAAAGGCATATTAAGTTTTTTTCCTGACCGTGTCAAGCATCTGAAGGACCTTATCCTGCTCACAGGAGTCAAGGCCATCAATGACAACAGCAAGCCGTGTTTGATGCTGAGTGAAGCCATCAATGGTCTTTGCCATCCTTGCCATCAGCTCAACCTCATTCTTCAGCACCTGCAGAAACACACCAGCTACTCAGCCACTAGAATATTTATATCACTTTGTGTTTCATTGTGACAGTCCAGAATAATCAAATCACCTTCATGAAGCCCTCACTCTTAAGCTTGTGCATCCTATTGGCAGCATTGTGCAGGCGTTTCCGCTGGGAGTTGATCACAGAGTCTGTGACCTTCCACCATGTTTGAATATTCAGCAGCAGGGCTAAACCCACGACACTGGCAATGGCAATCAGTACAGCATTCACCGTCCGATTCTCACTGTTTACTTTAAAGACGGCAAGCAACCCCATGGCTGTCACCAGGCAGATCAGCACAAAGAGAAAGATGATGAAAGAGGGAATACAGCAGGTCTTCTTCCACTTTATTTTTCCTGTGAAGATCAACACACAGGGAAAATTTCAGATATCAAGCAAACAGCTTTGGAAAAAAATATTTGGAAAAAAACAATCTGATTAAAGAAAATCTCCACACTGACAGCTGATAATTAAGTTGTTCTCCTAGGTATGTGATTTCATGTGTAAGTAATTCATTGAAATGACAACAACAGATTCCTGGTTACATTCATTTGTTCTTCAGCATGAAGCTATACCACGTATTTGCCAGTTCAGATTGGGTCCCTGAATGCCATCACATTGGAAGCCAGTGAACACTTAGTATCATTCGTCAAGATAAAATTGCAATGTAACATTTTCCACTCTGTTTATCTCAAAGAGAGAGTGAGTTTGTGATTCCCCACATGTCTTTATAAGTCTGTACTTTGTGCATATTGTTCTGTCTTAATATGCACATACAGTATGTATGCATATCCACCTGGGGCTCCATCCGTCTTAAACACTCTGAAGAGTCGTGTAGCCAAGAAACCAAACTCTCTCTCACAGGCGTCAGACAGTGTTGCAATCATTTCAGCCATTGATGTCTCTCCGCCTACACTGGATAGACGGTTGTAGTCCGTGAACAAAAACCTGTAGAAACGAAAACAGGCTTTACATGAGTTTATATGACTCTAGCATCAAAGTACTCAATGACAACATGTAAAGCTCAAAGACTCAAGACTGAGAAAGGGGAGGGTTCAATCACAAATTGAACATAACAAAGACTTGGTGGGGACAATTGGAAGATAATTGGATGATGATTGGACTGTCAGTGGAATAGAAGGACAGGCAGTCAGGCAGAGATATATTGGAGGACATGAAGTGAGACATCACATAAATTCAAAATAAATCCGGAAGTAGCAATGGAGCAGGGGAGAATCAACCTCTGACCAAAGAATCCAGAAGGACAATGACAAAAAAAAAAACCAACATGACAGTGACCGCTGTAATTTTGGTTGGTACAGGCCTGTGTGAGAGGTATGCAAGATCATTTGTGGCATTCTGAATGCACTTACTTGTGCTATAAAGGCAGTAAATATTTTCACCCTTACTACTGCAATGCTCTGATTGTTGGAGAACAAAATGTGAAGACACTGCGTGAGGAGCTAAGCTGCTTACTGTCATGTCATACAGTATGCTGGTGATGGGAAACCTGTCTACATAAGAGAGGGTACCTGACAGGCAGTGCCCTGGCACTCTGTTCCGGGAGATCAGGTGGATGCACAAACAACAGCTTCAGTAGCAGTTCCAGATACCCAATGTGACGGGCGAGACACGTGCTAAGTAGCCAGGCCCAGTTCCAGTTGTCACCCTCCTGGCGGCCACCAAAGTACACCATCACTGTGAGACCAGAGAGAATTTTAATCGTATGGCGTGCAGATGGCGTCATCAGTCAAGAAATATAATTACAAGTGCAGCTGACTCCATGTATAACACATATAAAACATCTTCACTGTTGCTTAACATTTAAGCGACAGTGAATTTAAGCAACAGTGAATATGCAAGTCATTAATATTCCAAATACAGTCATTGAAAGAAAATAAGATTTGAATAGCTGAAAGGCCTCTTATTTTCAATTTGACCGCAAGCGTATTGAATGAAGAAATCATTCAAAATGCACCTGAGAATGAGGACAATGAGACTAAATAAGAGGTGTTTGTGAGGCTGTTTGTGAGAGAGATGTGATCATAGCCTCCATTTGTAATCAATAGTGCCTTCTTAGTTTATAGCTTCGGTTGATGGGATTACTCAGACGCATCAGGAGTGTCAAAAATCTAAATGTGTGTATGTTGGGAGCTGTCCCACTCTCAGCTCTCCTCCTGATAATCGCTGGAAAGCTCTGCTGATTTTATTGACTGCAACCAAGAGCAGCACAGACCAGCATTGTTCATTTACTGCTGAAGGGTCTCTCGGGCAACCTTCGGAATGCGCTGGACAAATGAATGGCCTTATCCACAAGCTAAAAAAAACTGACCAACAAGTGACTATCAATGGATGTAGACTAGGGCTATACTTAGGCTAACAAATGACAGTAGCCATGTTTCCTTTTAAAATTTTGCACATCAGCTATATTACATATCAATCATTTTGAATCCAGCGAGTAACTAATCTTACAGTCGCTATAAATAGATAGTCAACGAAAAAGCAAGCAAGTGCAATGCAGCATTGTTTGTTCACTGCTCGAGGGTAAAAGACCATCTAACCACTACCTCTTCCAAGTGCCTTAGAACGCATTGCACAAAATTACATATCCATAGTATAAGCTTCGTATGATTCAGGCAAGTGGTAACATATTTTCCGGAGTATAAGGCCGGCGGTGAGACTACAATTTAAATGCCACTTATCCATGATATTATTCAAATATATCATTTCACATGTTCGTTATTGTCACACTGAAAACGGCACGAGGGCATTCTAGCCTTGTGTACCAGTATCTACTGCTCCTGTACCACTAAAATACTCAACATTATGGTAATTTACAGTAATGTATTTAATATAAGCTCGACTTCCAATTCTGCGCAAAGGAGGATGTGGTGTTTTATCTACCTTCATACTGTAGCTGGTGGAATTGTTCAGGGGGGACATTGTGGATGAAGAATTCAATCCATTTAGTGATTTGGAGTGAGATCGAGGGTTTGGTAAACATGTCAGCTTGTTTTTTATCGTTTAGTTGTCTGAATAATTGTTATGTTATACCAGACATACCAGATACACATACCAGACACGTATTCAGTTTGTTGTCTATGCTTCATATAGCTGAGGAACCATCAATGTGTTACCCTAGCATGCTGTACACCTATTCAGCCTGTTTTTCTCTACTCTATTATTAAAGTATTATGACCTGCTTTTCAAGATGAAATGTCTGTCTTGTTGTCAACTTTTAAGAAATACATTTGCTCCACAAAATTTGCGGTGCAACTTACAAATGTTTTTTTTTTTCTTTATCATTATACAGTGCGTTATTGGTGCGACTGGTTCAAAAATAAAACATACATTAAATAACTTCACACACAAATAACTTCACCTTGAATATACACTATGTGATATTAGGAAAAATGGGGTTGCAATCAAGTATGTCCCTTACCAAAGAACAGGTACAGTAGTGCCAGCACACTGAGGGATACAGCCATGGCCAGCTTTTGGTCAACTGTGAAGCCAAGAACTATGGCAACTGAACTGCAGAGCAGCAGAGACAGAAACACCACCAGCCACGAGAACTGGAACAGTGGCTCAATCTGCTGACCTGCAAAGGTCTTCATTTCATCTGATGAGGGCAAGAGGTATGATATGCTGTTAACCAGCTATTCATTTGCATAACATTTGTCAGTATTAGGTGATTAAGATTCTGTTACTGGACAACTAAAAAAATTATGTAGGACTTAATCAAGAGCTTGATTTCCAAAAGTGTGAGAGGGTCTGAAGAACCTAATCATCCTTCACTATGTCTAACAATGTCAGTGAGCAAACAAAAAGTCGACATGTTTGTCTCACTCACAATCTCATGTGACAATGTCCAGATATAACAAGTACAAATACAGAGAGACTTAGCAAGCTCAAGAATTTGAAGAGTCGACAGAAAGGTCCAACAGAAAAAAATGCAAATTTAAGAAAATGTAGCATCATCACTACATTATACTTTACAACTTTGCAATAAACATAGTAAAGCCTATTCAAACTGTGAGCTCACCCTCCAGTTTCTTAAGCAGAAAGGACTTGCCACTGCCCCACTGAGCATACAGACCCACACAGATGGGTGGCTGCATAGTTGGCTCGCTCAGGATGTCTGCAAGAGCACTGCTGTACAAGTCATAACCCAGCATGTCGCCATCGGACTCTGTCGGTGACAGGTGACCTGAGGGGAGCAAGTCTCAGCTCAGATTTCCAAGTTAACCTGTACGTTAACCTGTTAAACTACAAAATCTCACTTTCTCAATATTACATGCAGTACCTAAATTGGGGTGTGATGTATTTCGGGGGTATCTAGACTTTTAAATGTGTGTGTGTGTGTGTGTGTGTGTGTGTGTGTGTGTGTGTGTGTGTGTGTGTGTGTGTTTGTGTGCGTGTGTGTGCGCGTGCGTGTGTGCCTGTGTGTGTGTGTGGGGTACTCACGGGCTCCGAATATCTGAGTCAGGATGCTCTTCTGGTGGCTACAGTCAATATTGTATGGTGTCTCCCCTGCCTTGTTGGGTCTGTAGAGTAGCCGGCCATCTTTGGGGTTTC
>OMPJ01001954.1:3895-29340 GCA_900312935.1 Carapus acus
AGGGGTGGGGGCAGGGATGAAGTCAGCACAGATGAGGCTAATAATCATGTTACACCAGCTTCTCATCCGCAACAAACTATGCAATCATACATGGCGTCACATTTGGACCCATGTTACACGCAGCCACAGAGTCTGTTTGCGCTCCCACTCCCTCCATCTCACAAACACTTGCAACATTTATACACATGACCCACAAACATAGAGATGGCAAACACACCAGCCTCTTGGCTTGTTTCATTTTTATCAATATTTTATTACACTCTACTTGCTTTGATTTTAGCTCTAAAACTTGCGTTTGCCTCTTATCAAGCCTTGAGAGACGCTGACTAATGAACACGATGCAAATCTGCTGAGCCGCAGACATCCACTACCTCTGATCCGCCTCCAGCTATTACTCATCTGAATATCTTTAATCTTCCCTAAATAAAAAGTATTTGTAATGATAAAAATGTGCACGAGATTGACACAGATTTCTGTCAACAATTTAACCAGGTGAAACTCAGTGTCAGGCATTGAAGAGGAGGGGAGCATGTTACAAAAGGGATCAGCGGGATTTATGAAACACTGATTTGAATCATGGTAGTACAGTGTGATGACTGATTTAGTGATTTCAATGAGGCTGTAATGTTGGGGTTTGACTCACAAAGAAATATATATAGTCTGTATCCCTCACGCATTTGTGGTACCATAGCCAGCCAATTACAAAGGCAGGTAGCAGAACCCAAACCCAGCACTGAACATCCACAGCCACTGCTGCCAACAGAACAGAACAGAACAGTCCAACAGTCACAGGCACAGTCAAGAAACTGCATGGCACAGCACGGACCACCATAATTGCTGACTCAGGCAGGATGCACAATGAAAGATGCATACAATGTACACAAAGTGGAGGACAACAGAAAAACTGAGACAAGGAGTTGGCTACCAAAGTCTAGAACTTGATGAGGAACCTAGTATGGTAGAGGTGGTGGTGACAGGGCTGTACGCACATACAGTAATGCATACGCAAAGGTGTAAACAATAATCATCAAATGCAAGAAGTGTCCATGGCTCAATGACACTTCAGCACTTCTCAAGGAATCGCACCGAGACGCCTCTGATTCATAGATGCTGTCCCCAAGTGAACAAAGCACCGACTTTTCCTCTGCCGGTTTCTGCTTACATTCCCACCATGACAAAACTAGCAGTAATAATGGAGAATGAGCCAGACTGTTTCCTTTATGACAGTCTGCAGATCTCACTGAGGCTGTTTTACCCAAAAAAAAAGAAAACGAGAGCAGTTCTGGAGGAATAGCAAGTACAAGAATAAAACCTTGCTCATGTCCAAAAGACAATGTAGGAAGGTTTCAGAGCTGCAAAAACAAACACCTCAGTTCTCACAGCAGGCAATCAAACCTTCCACTGTTGTAGTTAAGTGTTAGGATGGCGCACATGGGTGATCGGAACCTGAGCACCTTCTGCAGGAGCTGTCCCCTCGTCAACATCTGTGATGAGAGCGCAAACACGCAGACTCTTTGATTCCATTTCTCTTATTCTAATCTCCACTACGCCAGAGTGCAACTGCAACCAGATGGGCTCCGTTCACGACCGCTGCAACGACACGGGCTTCTGCCAGTGTAAGGAGGGTGCGACCGGGGCCAAGTGTGACGACTGCCTGCCCGGCTACTACTGGAAACAGGGCTGCTACCGTGAGTCTACCTTTAGGTTACGTTGATGACCTAAAATCCTGGGGGGTGAGAGACGGCACGGCCGTCCTGCGGCCTTTGTTCCAACCCCCTACAGCCTCTCCACCCCCCGGGGAGCGAATCACATTGCTCATTAGCAGCATCGGCAGCCCCTTTAATTGATGACCTTGTCATTTCTTAACCCCATTACAGGGAATTGCCTCTATCCACCATCTACCAATGCGTCACACACCTATGTCACACATACATTCCCCGCCTCACCCCACACACAACTACTCATACCTACACAGGCTTGAATTCACATTTCTGTGTGTACCTGTACATGCATGTTCCACCGATTAATTTCCGGCTTGACATCTCTCTCCACATGCACCAAAGTAGTAAAGCCAATTATCTTTGCGGCAATAAAATATGATGTCATGTTATTATCTCTGGTCGTGGGAGTGTGATCCTCCCTTTCTCGTTCTCCTGCCTCCCGCTACATTTCCAGGTCAAGTATGGTGCAATGTGTAACTACCTCTGCACTTCATCTAATGCCTTTTATAGCATTTTAATGATGTTATTTGTTCACATGGTGGGTGCTTAAGCAAAGATGACATGCGCTGCGTGTTGGTTTCTGCTGTAAAGGATGTAGAGTTTTTTTTCCCTTTTTTTCTCACCTGACCTAGAGAAAGTGCAGGCGTGAGAGAAAAGATGTGCAGACACAGAGAGGCAGGTGTTAGCTGTTGTTGTACCCGTGGTGCAAATCAGAGGATTCGTCTTGGTTTTCTCCATGCTTTCTTTTCTGCTTTCTTCTACCGTTTGTGTCATCTGCCCTGCATTCTTTTCCTCCATCGTTGATACCAATTTTACCCTTCCTTATCACCCCTTGCTTTCCTATCCCTTCCATCCCACCACCTCCTGTCACCATCACTTTGCCCCACCCTCTTTATTCCCGACCCGTCTTCCCCATTTTGCTGCTCATACCGATTTAACTGTTGACACGGTCATGTTCTTTCTCCCCTCCACCCCTCTCTGTCCCTGGGCTTGCAGCGAATACTTGCGACGAGGAGATGCTCCTGTGCCAGAACGGAGGGACATGCTACCAGAACCAGAAGTGCATCTGTCCCCTGGAGTATAAAGGGGTGCTATGCCAACACTCCCGCTGCGAGGTGGGAAAGGACTGCAACGCCGCCTCTTCCCTGCACCCCACCACAGCCATCCTGCTGCTCTGCACTCTGATGACCCACCTGCTGGGCACGACTATTCCCCACTGAGCCAAGAACCCCCGCCTCCTCCTCTTCAGAGTGTGTGCGTGTGTGTGTGTGTGTACATGCGTGTACGCGAGGCAAAGCAGGTGACACGGAGAGGGCCAGGGTGCAAGGGGGCATCCGTCCTTCCGTCCATTCTAGGGACCCAACCGACGCACTGCAGCACTCTCAAAAGAACATTCAGTCACGCAACACTAACAAAGCGGGGGACACATACACACACACACACACACACACACACAAAAACTCTCGGGACTGTGCGGGTGCTCAGGTGTGAGATGGACAGACGTCAAAGAAAGGGGATGGAGGGCGATGGAGGGACTGTTTAGGTTTGGGGGAGTACGGGCGGAGCTGGTTGGCAAAGCAATCGCTGTCGCTCTTCTTTTGTGTCTGTATTGGAGAAAAGTGTATCCAAACCAAAACCAAAAAGCATTAACAAAACACTTCAATTGCTACCATTTCAACACTGAGAGAACGCCTGCTGGAACACCAGGACCTTTTTTGTTTCTTTTGCTCGGTTGCGTTTAAGGATCACACCTCCGTTAAGACTTCTTTCTGACGGCCCGAAAAGGAAGAGGAGGAAGAGGAAGAGGAAGTGGAGGAGCAGAAGGGAATGGGGAGAGGAGCCCGAGGTCCTACTGCTTAGGCCTACATAATATATTAACAAGGTTTCATTTCCACTACAGGGGGGAAAAAACCCAGAAAAATCTGAGGGTTTGATTTGACAGTTATTCTATTTCTGCTTTTCCAAAAAAAAAAGTATATATATATATATCTTCGGTCATTGTATTTAATGTGCCCACCAACAGTTGCTGAGATTATACGTATTATATAGTATCCGGGAGGGTTATAAATCATTAAAAAAATCTAGTCACTATTATGGTCGTTATAGGAATGAGTGATTGTTGCCACACTTAGCGAGATTTAATCTTCACACAGTATTCAGGAAACAGAATTTATCTTATCAGAAAAGAGAAACCACATTAATATTATATGACATTATTTGAGTATTTTTTGTAGAAATTATTTTTGTTTGGAGTTACAATAAATTATAAAAATGACATTTACAACTATAACAAAAGGAGCATTTTATTACACAGGGTGTAACCTTTGCAGTGCATATGACTGTTATCAGCTCTGGCTTGTACTTTGATTCAGTGTCCACGTTGACATGCTGTTCGCACTGTTATTCCTCCAGGTGGAGGTGAGGGGAGCACCTTTGTGTTGGAACTCCTCTGGTTGATAAATCATGGTACAATGACTCTCCAGTTTGAAACTTAACGGTCTGACAATCAGAGAACTGCTTTTCTTGTCACATAAAGGATTCTTTTCTGATGAAGCTTGCGAGGAGTTTTTATCTCCAAATGTCTAAAGCAAAAACCAATTCATGGAGCTTGTTAAAACAATTTTTAGCATAAAGCCAATCATATGGTTCTCCCAGGGGCTGCTGACCCCTGATGTTAGATGTTCTGATGCCGACTTTAGCATGTCCATGCCTTTCACCGACAAGGGGGGTTTTCTTCGCTCACCTTGAAAGATTTCACAGACTCTGCTGCTGAATCAGCCCAGTGCCTGAGGTGTGCGTAGGTGTATGTTTAAATGAAAGCGAGACTAAACCGGGAGGAAAATGACAAGACGTTATCCCTCTCTGTGGTAGATTGTGACAGCTGTGTTAGCTATTCTGTGTGTAGGGCTCATCCCTCCAATAGTGCCAAGTGCTGAGACTTTGGAGGGAGTTGAATGTGAGCGCGGAACACAGAGATGTTACGGTGTTAGCTGGAGTGCTGATCAAATTCCAGACAGTGCATGTAGTGCAGAGCGATGCTGTGTTTGCCGTAATGACGCCAAGATGATGGACTCCAATGCTTGGAACACAAGGCCGCAGGTTAGACGTTTCACAAAGGGTCATTTCCAGACCTCTTATCGTAACAATGACAATTCCGCAATCGGAAAAGGTTGATTCACTTTGGTGATGTTCTGTTGTCTAAAAATAGAAACACTTCAGCGCTGAGAGATTAAACTGGGATTGAGGTTGAAACAGAGATGGGTCAGCCGTGTATAAAGCCAGTGACAGCTTTCCAGAGTTGTCACATGCAGTTTAATGACAACCTTGACGTGTTTCTAATCTTTCAAGATGTTTCAACAGTGAATGCTGTGAACTTCGATGACCGTTCTATTTTCACACTGGTGGGGAGAGATATGTGTCACTTTTCTAACACATTGGTGGAAACGTGCTCGTAATGAAAACCTTACGCTCAGCATGTCATGTCTTTATTGTCTGTTCACTGGAACACCAAGTTTGCACTTTCAAAAAAAACTGAAACTAAACTCTAACCAGAAGTAAGGATAAAAGCGATCAAACTGAAAATCACTCCTGATATGGAGGAAACAAAAAGGCTATCTACAGTATATGCCAACTATGAAATGGGAAGATCTATGACCAAGAACAGAGAGACTCCTAGGACTAATACCAAACTGAGGAGCTGAACTACGGCCCGCGGCTAATAGGAAAAAATCTTGTCCTGTGGCAAGGACTGTGGAGGACAGCTGGCATGAACGCAAAACAACAAACATACTGGCACAAGACAAGGGGAGACGCAGACTATTTGAACAAGAGATGATAGGGAACAGGTGACTACACTTAGTGCACAATTAGACCAAAACACGGCGAAGGGAAGGCGAACTGAAAAGAGAGGAGTTACTTTTCAAAGATAAAAACAAGAAATGACTAAGCAAGGCTTGAAGACAGAATAATACCCTAACTCGACCCACCGTGGTGTGACACAGCAATTTTGTAAGAGTCAGGCAAAGCTTTGTCACAATGCCTGTTAATTCTACGAGTCATTGCATATACCTTGCGGCGGAAGGAAACTTTAGTTTGATATAGTCAGTAAGCGATACATTGGCGTGTTTAGCTATATATCAAATTAACCTGGGTGATGCTGTTGAGGCCAAGAATGTTTAAGCGAGTATGTTCTGCCTCTCTCTCTGTGACAATTTTTTGGCTTAATTTGTTATGGTGCAGCATAGATGTATCAACAGCAAGCCTATAAATGAGACAGAGAAGGTCAAAGAGGCAAGTTTTCATCTGTCTTGCTTTTTGCAAGATGTCAAAAGCCACCTGAATTGGGTAGAATCAAATAACACAAATAAGCATAAAATACGCAAAATAACTGTCTCAACAAAATCCCAATGTCTTTGAAGGTCGCAGCGATGCAGATTATGCAAAATGAATGAGCACTGTGGCCAAAATTAGAATAAAAATGGAAAAATAAGACAAAACAGAGACAAAGCGACAGTTAGCGAGAGGCAGAGGAGCCGATGGCTGATATTCTATGCGTATTGAAGTAACACACATCAAGGCAGTAATATTCAACACGGTCTGCCTGGGTGTCAGCTGAGACTTCTTAATTCTGAATTCAGCCTCAGCTCAGACGAAGCGACGGAAGAATTTCTGTGGCACTGGTTCAGTGTCCTGATGTTGATTCAATGTGAGGCGCTTCAGAGGTTTAATGTTTCCCTACGTTATTTTTTTCCTCAATAGGAACCAGTACACATTATGCCACACTGCCTCAGAGTGTCTTTACTGGCAACTTACACGCTATGCTGACGCACCTTTACCAACCAGAATGGCGACCTGAACTTTGGAGGAGATCTGACGAAAAGCACCATCACAGGATGATGATCAGCCACAACGCGATCACATGGTCGGCTGTGAGCCTCTCTGCCTGTTACCGAGGGTGATATTTCCAAACCACTCAGGCATGGAGAAGCGAGACATTTATTAAGGTGTTAAAGGTCAACAGGTCGTGGCCTTTTGTTATTTGCATTTGAACAATGAAGAATTCATCGTTACAAGGACCTACGGGTGTAATATTGTCATTAGAGGATGATAACACATTTGGGGAGCTTCTGTGCTGCGCCACTACTCACCGATTCACCTTCATCCCTGTCCATATACTTAGCATTTAATCAGATGGACAACTAAATTCACGATTTAACAAAAAATTAACAGCCATATTCTGGCTCAATCAAAAAAGGGTAAACCAATGTCACAGACTATATTTGAAAGATTATGATCAGGTACATGGAAACACCGTTTGATGGATTTTTCTGGTGTTAAAATTGCAATTAATCATTGCAAACGATGTAGTCAGTTAACTTAATCCCCTCACCGCACCTTCCTCGTGTAACACAATTTGTAATTACAGCCACAGCGAAATACACGAATGCTGTTGCAGTTGTGTGCAAGTGAGCACCCAGGTGATTCAGAAAGCCATTAAAACATTAAAATGTCCACGCATTCTGCGGCCTGCTTGTATGAATAATAACAACCACTAAAACCCTCAGCACAAGGTGAGAGAAGTTAATCTTATTCAGGTATTTGGACTTTTGGAAGCATTCATTTCCATTTTGATCTAACGGGGCAATTTCTGACATGGAAAAGTTGCCAGAAATTTCCTCATCGAAAGGGAAGAGACAACGATATCACCGTGAATAACGGGGAGAGAGAAAACGCACGCTAACACCCTGCAGCTTCCAGTCACATCCTAGGAGGCTCGCTGACTGATAGACTCCTTGACATTCATAACCATCAAATGCAAATCTTTGTCCCAGTTTGATCAAACTCAGTATCAGTGGGAACTTCCGTAAAAATTATTGCAAAAAACTAAGTTGTGACTACACACAAGTGTGCTTTAAAGCGTTAGTGGTGATTGGAAATGCTGGAGGTGTCCATGTAGTAGGTTAGTGTTCCTCTCAAGCTGGAGTAACTGATGTTCACCAAAGTAATGAAATACAGTAGTGGAGCCACTATCTAAATTATTCTCATACCCACAGGTCTACACTCAAAGATCCCACAATGGTGAAACATTTCAAATAAAACAACATCAGCAACGCCATCCAAAGTCGCAGTGTCCTTGAGCAAGACAACGAGCACACAACTGCTGTCAGACGCCTCAGTGAGCCACCTACTGCTCCTCAAATGAGGAGGATTGGGTCAAATGCAAACAGGCAATTTCCCTCAGGATTAATAAAGTATATCAGCACCACAAATCAAAACACAGCGTCTAATTAGTCTTATCTTGTCCCAGAAGAAAGAAGACACCTGCTGCATATCGCATGTCCTGATCTTTAAAAAAAAGAAAGAAAAAAAGAAAGAAAGAGAGAAAACATAGAAATGAATAACAGCGCTTTCAAAATCTGTGAGTAATTCTCTGACTGATGTTCTGTTTGAGGGTCTGTGGACGTCTAGTGGTCTGCGTTGGTATTGCAATTTCCCCATTGCAAACGCAAATGGGCTTTTTGTCTCGTTTACTATCAGGCACGTACCATTTATGTAACCACACTTAACTCAAGCCTTTTGGTGGTGAAAAATGCAGTGGCCGTACAAATAAACGATGTTCTGCAGTATTTTAAAAGTACCATTAGTTCGTGACAAGGAAAATGGACTGCGATTTTCAAAGCAAGTAAATTTGTGATGATTCCAGCGATCATAATTTCAAAACTACCACATATAAAAGGTCAGAGTGCTTCTCAGGCAGCTCCCCCTCCCCGGCTGAACCCAAAATGAGGGATGACAAAAGCTCTCAACTTGTCTGCCACCTTTTCCAACTGCAGCCCGTGGAGTGGAGCTTGTTGAGGGCAGAGTGGCCAATAAAAGCTCCTCCACGCTCTGCCCCGTCCCTGGGCCTGTGTGCTGGGGGTGAGGGACAGACTACATTGACACTGAGCACCGCCGGGTATTGTATGTGCTGCACTACGAGTCAGCTGACAGCACTTTGATGCCACCCTCTGGTGCCTGAATTACTTTGTCAAACACACTTTTATATCTCGGATCAAGCTGAACTACATGTCCTCAGTCCACCATGCAGAGATAACGGCCTATTCAGACACGGCTCCGTCCCACTGCTGTGCCATGTTTTTCTGCATTCTGACTCACACAGCAAGACGCAGCAGGAACAGGTGGGGGATGTGTATTTATGTCAGTGTTTATGTCAAATACTATTACGCCAACTGAGAGTGACGACAATCAGCTGAGAGTTGCGAAGAACTAAAAATTCAACGTGCATCACTTTTCTTCTCTCCACCTCATCCTGATTACTGGCGGCTCTTCGCCGGCGTTGTCTGCTTGCGGCCCCGTATGTGCCCGATTCATCCAACTTTGCCAAAGGTCGGACGTTGCTTGATGAATTGGCAAGTGTGGCTCTCGCTCACACTGCGTTATAATTCAGCCGTCTTCCGTTGCCTTGGCTTTGTCTCGCGCTGTCCCCTGCTGCCGCATGCACACTGCCGCACGCCTCAGAAATGGCTGCCGCTCTTTGTGAAGTTCTAAACGCCGCCTGTGCTGCAGGCAAAAAGGGGAAATCTCTGTCAAACCACAAAGCTGTCAGACTGGGCGTACCGGTGGGGCCGACATCAGAGCTCCACGCGCCACTTGGAAAAGGCAGATTTGGGACGTTTGCCCCCTCCGCTGTTGCTCCCCAGCAGCCTAAACAGACTGTGGATGCCTGGCAGGAGGCTTGTGGCCTGCGTCTTTGCAGCGAGGGAGAAATATCATTATTTTCCTTTGTTTTGCTCTCGCCTTAATACTCTATTGCGTTTCTAAGCGTGCACAGGCAGATGGAAACTGCGTGAAGAGGACAAAGACAGTTTTTTCACTATTTAGATTTGACATTTTAGCAAAGACTGTGAGAGTAATGTCAGGGCAGCAAATGAAGTTTGCAGGTGCGTTCTTTCAGCACACAAAGCTTCTCAGATCATTTCTGTCTCTGGTGAGATCATTGAAAGTTTACCGCTGCTACTTTGGCTTCAAAGTCGCATACACACTTTCAGCAAAGCCATTCTGCAGTAACGTATTAGTGGATATTGGCCGCATTTTTGTTCAGTGTTTGGAAGCTTCTGTTCCCATCGTGGAAAATATTCACAGCCCCTTTCTCTCTTAATACTGCCTACAGAGTAGCTGCAGTGACATGTACATATGGGAAATATGCTCATGATTCCTTCTACATTGAATCAATTTCAAGCTCCACGATTTAATCACACCATAACGCGCTCTAATTGAGATAGCAAGCAAACTAATTTGAGTCTCCATGGGGCTAAACCGAGGTCGTCCCCAGAACGCAAATGTTGTAATTTGTCTGATCCGATGGGATGGAAATTGCACATTTGATGCAGGGACTACTCTGTAAATGTGGAGCAGAATGCGTCCCATTCACTTGCCGTCCTTTGTGCTGGAGTGTTTTTCATTGCGAACCGGAGAGTGAGACAAAATGAGGATCGGGTTACACACAGTGACAGTTATGACGGCTGCGCTTGGTGCGAGCAGCAGGGGTGAATTCTCAAACCCAATCCTCTGATTTCAGCCTGTCCGGCAAAGATGATTAAGATGAGATCTGACAGAAACACGCCACTCAGCAGTGCAGAGGTCAAGCGTGATGGGAAGTGAGACGACACTTGAGCGCACACCAAAATAAGAACGCTTGGCAACTAAGTGGCGCAGGGAGGGACAGCTGAAGTGGCCCAAGTGCAACTCTGCGGCAAACCCCCTGCAGTGACACACCTGAGGTTTGATCTGATAATTTGAAAGTGAAATGCTCACAGACGCTTGCACATTCTTTTGGAGCACAGTGGGATGAAAACTAAAAACAGCTTGGGACACAAAAAAATGAGCCACACCCAAGAGTGTGGATACACAGAGGGATTTGCGCTCATTAAGGCACCATTGTTGCCTTTTTTGTTAGGATATTTTACTTCACTGTTAAACTATTTCTAGTGTGGCATGTGTGGAAAAACCGTGCATTATGATCACTTTGCAGTTTTTCCTGTGATTTTGTTGTTCTGTCCCTGCAGGGTTCTTGTTTAGAGAAGAGTGTTATATTTAGCTGCTGCACAGCACATTCTGTCTTTTACTCCAGAAAGGTACAATCTCTCATTGTGTGTGTGAGAGAGACAGAGAGATATTAAAATGTAGACATTTTAATGGGATTACTTTTTTGGAGATTTTACAGGGCCTCCGTTTCTTGTTCTATTGGTATGCTGTGTAAGGAAGCAGAATTTCTGTGGTCTTCTTTTGCAGTTTGTTTTGGTGCTCCCTCACAACAAATTCGCTCATGCATGGCGCAGCGGCGTGTCAGCTTCTTGTCACACATCTGAATGTCAAAGCTTCAATTTGTGCACAGATATACAGAAACACAAGTGCTGCTTGAAACATCACTTGAAACATTAATGCCCGTTTTGCCTAGCCTGATGACCACTTACACAGCTGCTGCTGCTGCTGCTACCATATGAAGACAACCACATATATCCCTGATTTTGACAATGAAGAATGCAGTTGTTTACATGTTCGAAATCTTGTGCAGCTCAGACGGAGAAAGCAATGGCTTCAAACAAATTGCCACCTGCAAAGCTTCTCCTCGTCAAAAGATGGGCAGGAAATCTAACACACACACACACACACATGCTGAGGTCTAACTTTAATTAGATGCTATCTGGGACACTGTGACCCCTCCCAGGGTGAGAGTGTAACAACACACCTGTTTTCATTTAACATCTAATGAGACGAGCTAGATGAGAATATGGCCTAAACCAAGCTGAAGAAAACCACATGAGCAAGGCATTAAATGAAAAAGAAGATTTGGATGACCTTTAGCAGTAACGACATGATCTCACGGTGGCACGTGATATTAGCAGAGGTGAATAGTTTGGCTGTTAGATTTTTTCTGTGAAATGATGATTCACAGCACTTTGACAAGGAACATGCATGCAACATAGACTCCCGAGCTGCTGAATTAGCATTTTCCCTCCTCAATGATTGCTGAGCATTTCCTTCAGCTCATACCCATTGATTATCAGGCACAATAATTAAGTTTTGAAATAAACAAACTGTGTGAAACTCATCATAGGCACACCGACACCGTTCTATAACTAAGGTTGCAAATGTCCCCATTTTGGAACATCAAATTTGCCGTCAAAGAAGGCAGAAAATGGCTTAGCCTCAGTTGAGAAAACTGGCCAAGCGTCCTTGAGAAGAAAACAATAACTTTCAGTTTTGCTCATCAAAGATGCATTTAAACATAAACATAAGTTTTCACTTCACCCTGACTTCACCTTGAGCCTCAACAAGAAAGAGTTACCCAAGTAGCTTTTCTCTTACCGGTCTCTTAATGTCTGCTGTTCATTGCTAATTTTTTGCAAGTGACAGTTCGAAATTGACTCTTGAAGTGAAGCTAAAATGGAATAGGAATGAGATAATCTCCTCATCAAAGTTGGCTTTGCCGGCTTAGAGCAAGAAGGGACAGCTGACATCTGACACAGAAATGGGTCATGCAGCGTCTGTGTGGGACCCCATGGAAATCAAATTTGTCAACACTTACGTCAAACCACTGACTTCTGTAAACACAATATGAATCGCACCACGACCACAGCAGAAATCTGGCAATTTGGTCCAGTTTGGTGAAAGCTTGAGTGAGACAGCGCTCTGTGTTTATTTTTCCGTAAGACAGGCCTGTGCCAGTGAGCGAGTGTAACCATGGTAACGTGAACGCTCGTCTTCGGTTTGGTGGGTAACTGACAAGCAGACCCCACCCTTAATGTCTGATCTCTGACATTAATTTGCTCTTTTCGCACAGGAATATTTTTATGTGAAATATGCTGACACACAGTCTGCCAGCGGTTTTCATCCATTTATCTTGATGAGCAGCAAATCGTGTTACGCTGACGGAGTTCGTCTCTGATTTCGACGACGAGGTGTTGGCATTATGCTCCTGGCAGCACTTTGGCTGAAGTGCTTCACAGAACTGGGCATGAGTGACTGTTACTTGTTACTTATAGCCGGCGGGAAACAGTTAGCCTGCGGAGTCACGGCATCAGAACAAGTTGGTGTTTCTTTGACCATGTGGTACTAATGATAAAACCCTGAGTGAGATGGTGTCCTCGCTAAACCATAACTGACTCCACCTTGACTGATTTACATTCCGTTCACATATTTACAAGGTAAAAAACAGATTCCTTTGGCCTCTTTTGTTTGGCCCCTCTCTTTACAACTTTCCAAGATTATTAGAATAATCATGATTGTTAATTCAAGTTACACACCACAAAAGCTCCCTGGTTAGACTCTCAATGTTCCCTTCTTTTCTAGTGGAAGTGTTCAAAAGAATAACTCTTACTGCAATTCCAGGTTACAATCGAATTTGACCAAAACAAGTATAGATTTGATGTAATTTTCCTTGTTGCATTTGCTGTAAAGTCTTTTTGAGTTTGGATGAGTGGTATGATGGCTGCTCTCCTAGAATATTGAGGAAAACCTGAGGTGAGAGATCTGATGAGGAAGCAGAGGACAACAGTGTCACTTGTGTAATGTGTGTGTCCGGCCAGCAGGCATTCTCGGGGGTGCCATCTGTGACCAGGTCTGCCGTGCCGTCATATTCTGCACCGTTGCCAGGGGTGACAGGAGAGTGCCAGAAAACATTTCGTCTTCATAGTACATATTAGCCCAAAGAGTCCCATTTCGTCTCATAAAGACCATTTACTCCCAATACTGAACAGGTGAATATAGTGTGGGCGTGTTTGAGACTTGCTCTGGCAGTTGGAGAGTTTATGCTGTCGGAAAGCCAGTATTCACACCTCTTTTTATAAAATCAAAGACACGGTTGGACTTCACAGTAAACACATCTCTGTTGAGGAAACGTGTGTGTGTGTGTGCGTGCATGCTTGAGTGCGTGTGCGTATGTGCATGTGAAAACATAGTATTTCAGAAGTTGCCGTCTGGACTTATCCCCTAGTTAATTGGTGAGCTCTGTCACTGCCAATTTATGTTGGCGACATTAACTGTAACACACTAAAATTACTTTTGGTTGTAGGATATGGAGAAAGCTCAGACAGGAGCCCGCAGCGGTGATGGCTTTTGAAGGTTGACTGGGTTTCTTCTTGAAACAGCACGATACAAAGCGTGCATCTCAACTCAATGGATAATTGAGTTTGACATATATTTAAATATCTTGTGAGTAGCTCTGACCACGAATAAGAGCAGAAGTGTGATAGCTGGAAGTAGTCCAGTATGCTGTGTGTGTGCCCTGTTGTAGCCTCCCAGCCGCTCAGCTGACTTGGCATGGAAAACCCTCCAGTGGATCCTTATCAGAAAATCTAGTTATCTCTAAACAAAGGTCTTTCCCAAAGTCCTCTCCTTTTTTAGTGGGGCAGGAGGGATACTTGTGGAAATCCTGGTAAAGAAATAAGCGCCTCTCTTCATCAAAGTCAACTTCATAAATTCATGAGCACTGGAATGCTCAGACGGGCAACACGTGGGCGGCCATGCTGGCTCCTTTTTTTACGAGCTATTTCTCCAGTTCCATTATGATTTTGATTTTGACGTGATTTTTCTCTCCATCTCACTCTCCACCTCACCAGGCCAGTTCAGTGGCGGTGTCCGACTGCAAACTATAAAATATACTGTATATATTTTTTGTGCTAGTGTACAAGACCTTTTCTCCCAGTTTTCCTTCACCTTTTTATGCACAAACCAGCAAAGCAGCAATATGTCAAAACATAGCAAAGCACTTCAGAGCAGAGTAACACAGACAGCCAACGCTCACTGTACCTCTCAGTCACACACAGTGCACTAGGTTCAAGCAGAGGTTACAGTATCTTCACCCATCGGTCAGCTGCTGTTTTTGGTGAATATTAGAACACTGGCAGCATAGCAGCAGGAAACAGTGCATATCATTGTGGGGCTCAAGCTTGTGCTGCTCTTGCTGAGTGTAAGCGGCTGTTAAAGTAGAACAAAGTTCAGCAGTAAACAATCTCTCCCTCTAGTCATTATACATGCATCCACACGTAAGTTGGTACAGATCAGAAGTTTGGATGGTCACTGAAATAAAATCTTGTTTTCCATGAATTCCAAAGTTGTCTTCGGATGTAGCAAACTATCATGGGTCTTCCTCATTTTCCATAAAAAAGGCATCCACAGAGGCGCAACTGTTCTCTTTCTTTTTTTTCCCCCCTTGCTCACCCACAAGCTCACAATACATTGGCAAAGCCAGTTGTGCTACAGCTGTTACTGCCAGATCCTCCGTCTAATGGAATGTCTCCGCTCAGTCCAGGTAGGCAGCAGATAGACAAATGGGTAAAAGATGCCATTGGCATGGAAACATTGAGAAACAAATCCACCATAGCTGATTCACCAACAGGAAAAGAGAATGTTGGTGTTTCCCTCTTTTACTCAAACTGGTTTTTATACAGTTCATGTCCTCCAGGTGTTGTCTCTCAAACTTGTCTCAGCTGTGAGCAAGGTTTGACTGAACACTGCTGGAATATTTTTGAGATTTTTCGGAGAGAATTGAAAAACGGACATTATGTCTAGTTGTTGGGGGAAAACATCAGGCTGAATTTTGTCTGCTTGTGCAAGAATCTGAATTAATTCTTTGCATGAGCAAAGTTACAACCTCCTTGTCATTCATAAAAGAAGATGTTTGTCCTACAAGGCTTTCTTTATGAGTGTCAGGAGAATTTGGAATAGGAAACTCAAACTAATCCGCCTTTAACATGAAAAACAAATAAGGACATGACCACATCAACACCCCACTTAATGTCATTGCAACAAAAACATTAACAACATTGTTTTAACATGAGGACAAAAGGATGCTTCAGCCCATTTCCTGAAACAGCTACACTAATTTCTGTATATTTGTAACACTGACTTGACAAACAGGTAGGATTCTCTCCCTAACAGATTTTAAGCCTACAAAATCAACGCTGCAACACTACTGCAGGTATTTGCCATGTGGGACTGCCTTTTGGCAAGCCTGAGGCAAGAGCATGCACTGAGGCTGAGGCAATTATTATGTCTTTTTTTAAATGAAGAATGACGCTTCATTGATTATTTTAAGTTATATTCTCCTACATGTATGGCGTTTTTTTCCCGTTCTCATTATAAACAAGGCTCACACATCCCATACTTTCCTCTGTCAGTAGGTATTTGTCATCATCCATTTCTGTTCACGGGACCCTCCACAGAGACAGACTAGTGCTCGGTGTGGAATATCTCATGTGCTCCGCAGTGTCAGGCCTAATCCAGTTAATTCCTCGAAAAACACAATCACTGCAATTGTTCTGCTTAACTACCTGTGAGTGTCAGGTGTGGTTTAGGGGAAACGTAACGGTCATTGTGGGAGGGAGGCAAAGCATGAGAGCGTGCGCATTTCGCACAGCTTGCCACGAATGAGGTTATTCAGATTTCCCTCACAGACCGCTAAACGGAGATGAAGTTCCTTGACAACATCCATAAGGTGTCAGATTTCTACATGGCATGCAAATCGCAGTCCTGCATCCGATTACAGGGTGGCCTATTTTCCCATGGTGCTGTGCGCTCCCTTAGGCGCATTTTCATGGGGTGGTCTATGCCCTATAAAGTGATATGCATCAAAAAAAGGAAAGAAAATTAGGAACTAGTTTCAAAACATTCATTTCAAATGAGCTAATTGTTGGTAATCTGCTCTGTGGTGATGGTTTTGCATGCCTGTGTTGAGATTGGAAACGGCCAAATGATAGAGGAGCTGAGGGTGCCCAGCATGGCAGAATGTAAGGGATGTTTACTGTGTGATCAATGTTTGAAGCTACCATATTCAAAATTTACATGGAATATGGCACTTTGTTAAAAATGGGGGCTGAATGTGAATGTGTTTTTAGGTTATTGTAGACCAGGTGTTGCTGTCCTGTGAAATAATTGATCACCAAATAGTAATTGGTGTGTCGTTGTAGGACCCAGAGGAGATAAAGGAGCAGCCTGGAGTTCTGCGGGCTCTTTCCCATTACAACTTTGTCTGTCCGTCCACTATCCTGTTAAGATATAATAAAAACCTGTGAAAAATTTCCTCTGAATGATTTAGGAATTTCTGACGATTCAGGATAAACGTGACTATCATGGAAAACCTATGTCTGGTTTCTGCTGTAAGAATATCTGGTTGGTCCCGCTTGTTGTAGGTATCATCTCAAAGATGAGTGAAAAAAGTGAAATGTCAGATGCAGGCAAAAGTACTCAAACATGGCAAAAGAAGAACAATGTGAAGCATCACAATAAGCCCTATAATATGAGGCCATATCTCTATTTACTCCACTTTGGCTGTGAATATGGAGCACACAATGCTTTTCACTTGCATCTGACCTTCATGCTTCTGAAAACACATTTTTCCTGCCTGCATGTTGGTTACATAGGAAACATTCTGTATGCTGTGTTACTGTTAGTGTAGTGTTTCCAGTGCTCGCATTGAGAAGACCTGCCTCATCCGTTTGCTGCATTTCTGCCTTGTTTCTCCAACAAATAACAATATCAATATCCCTGGGCATCATCTCCGAACCTTCCACACTCTTTGTTTCTGTATTCCTCATCATGGTAGTCACAGTTTGCACAATTTGGTGTCACAGGGTGTCATTGGTTGCCTTGATTGCAGATTTTACAGACAATAGTTGAAGCAACAGTGTCATCAGTTTTAGAATCCTGAGGATTTGTTCGAATGCAAGGTGCTTTGAAAGGCCAAGTTGAATGACTATAGTCAATTCTGAACATGTTCTAGCCTTGGCTGTGGAGGTGATGAGGATTATTCTTGATTTTCTCTGACCAGACATGTGGATTGTGTGAGAGAGATGGCATTTGAGGACAGCCTGGAGGAAAAATGAGATAGAAGTTTCAAAGGGCATGATGCAAACCAGAGTAGTCAGATTAAGTGAGTGGCAGGGACCTCAGAAGGCACACACTCTGCAGTGCCTTATTCATGATATAAATACACCTACTCCACAATAACTTCAAACATTTGAGTGAAGCATGAAGGCATAGTCGGGTCTGTAAGTGCAAACCACCTCAATTATAAGGTTCAAATTGATCCAACACATGGTCAATAATTACAAATCATGTCCACAACAACTACAACATATTAACACCACACGTGCCGCTGTTGACCATGATCTGCGCATTTGGCCTGTGTCTGAGGCTCTAGTCTAGATGTGTTCACTTTTCACCTGCTGTTGCTGAGGCATCACATCCAACTGCAACGAAGCTGAAGGAATCTTAAGATACGCATTTCCACGTGAAAGCCTCCATTTAAGACCTTGTTGTGGCTGCTACAATGCCACCAGTCTTGATCCTATTAAAAACAACATCAGTGTGTCTAACTCAAGCATTAACAAGACGTCCAGAGACCATTGCTTTTCTCATGTGCTGCACTTTGGCATCAGTCTTTTCACCCTCTGAACTCTGTTACTTGCATCACTATCACACATCCAGACCAAAGAAGTGAATATGAATGCAGTATATCACCAAAGAGGTGAGGGATTCTGGTACATCTCCCAAGCACTGCCAGGAGGCGAACTATCCATTTCCGTGGTGCACTTGAAACACACCTCCATCATTAATAAATAATTCTATATCATAAACCACATCAGTAATAGGCTACTGTTCGCAGAGGTGCATTAAACTATCACTGAGTTGGGAAATATCAAATAACATCATTTGCTCTTGCTGCCACCAGTGCCACCAGTAATGGAAAGTTACTGACAGTGACCACTTTACCAAGCCCCCTTTTATCTCCAAGGATAAGTTTATATCCAACCCCTTGAGAATTAGTGTTACATTCTCCAGGAACCAAAATTTTAATTTTTCATACTACCAATTGTTATATTTTCTCCATTCTCCAGCTCCGCTGCCTCCACACAAGCCAAACCCACCTGTGTAATCTTACTTTTATCTTCCAGTCAGTCGTCAGTCTCGGACACTGTGCATCGTGAGAACAATAGTTTCAAATAGATTGCTGCGGCAGGAGGCGGTGTGCAGGAGGCAACAGAATACAAAAATGAAAAATGAAAATAGGCAATGGGAAATAAATTAAGAGATATATCGAATCAAATGAAATTTCCTGCAGCATCCTTGATTGCAAGCAAGCAAAATAGGGTCAACACAGAACTTTCTCTCCATTTGTTTTCACTGTTATGTTTCATTTTTTGTTTCTTTTCACTTATTCAACGTCTTGTGTTTATTTATCCATTGGTTATGGCACAGTGGCACAGGAATATTCTAAGATATTGTTAAAGGCTTTATCAATCAATCTAGGACTAGAGATTAAAAAAGTGTCAGGATGAGGTGTGGAGTTGAACACAAAATCGAAAAAAGGAATTTTTCAAAAGTATACACACAGAACATGTAGAAGGGATCAAAGAGGGGGATTTATAATCTCACAAAAAAATCACAAGACCAAGGTATTATATCCAGGGATCCTTGTCACACAACATTACTGTTACATGCAAAATGTCCTAAGTATATTTTCCAAACAATATGAATGAATTTGTGAATTTGTGAATTTGTGAATTTGTATCACAGAGATCTCAAAAACCTGAGTTGAAATAGTAAGAATTTTCTATGATGGTCATACAGCTGTCATGTTACGTTTCATTTGGCATAAAGTCACAAGCAATGAATCAATGAAGGTGAACCAAATGCAGCAAACCAAAGGAAGCTTCACTGTCCAGTGATAAGATGAGAAAAAAAAAATCATTTGCTCCATAAAATGTAAAAATACATTCATGTCATTCAGCATAACTGGGATAATCCTGCCAAAAGCTTTCCCTGCTGTGAGTCCTTCATAATTTTCACACGGTAAAGATAAAAATACAGAAAGGTGAGAGGACAACACTGAAAAAAATAGACAATTAAAAAAAACAAAAACGATGAAAGCATTCCAACTTCTGTCACATCCTTTCCACTCTGCAGGACAGGACACTGAATTAGAAACCAAGCTCAGCAGAGGTTCATACTAACATACAGTGTGCCCTCTCTCTACTAATAATCTTCAACTCACCAAACTCTCACTTATGAGACTATATGGTTTAGAAAAGCACAAGAAAAGATTACAAATCTTTAAAAGCCCAGTATGACACAGACATGAAGTTGCAACAGCACAACTGCACTTTAAATAACTGCTGTCCTTTGCCTTGCTGTGTTGACCTTGGAGGGGCGTCAAATTTACTCGTGCAGCCACTGGGCAACTCAGGGATTGACGGTATGTGTTTCCCCCAAGTGGACAGACGGGGAAAAACAACAAATACTGAGGGAAAGACCTCCTACATGGTCTTCTTTGGCATGTGACAACCAGATATCCTCGAATGTGATGTCAAGGAATGATTAAAAGCAAAACTGAAATATACTGATTCTGAAACGTAATATTGATCCAAAAATGACTAATCTGAGATTAAACATACATGTTGAGGACAGCAGAAAGGATTGTAAACTTTATGTCTCCGCTCCTAAAACTTGCAGGATGTTTGATGTAGAGGCAGGGCACTCAAATTCTGACACAAGCTACCTTCATTTATCTTCCACAAATAACAAGGCTCTCAACTTCTCCGACTATATATCACAAAATTAATGTCAAGAGCAATGAGGACTAATCACTAATTGCAGAATAAAAAACAGCATAAAACAGAATACAAAATACAACAGAATAAAAAACAGCGTAAATGGTGTGGATCCCGACATAAGAGGAGCCTTCTCAAAGAACGGATTCTGATGATACCTATGAATGGTGCAGACATATGATTGGCAACCATAGGCAGGAGGTCAAAGGAAGCTCATAATCCACCTTAGATTCAAGGCAGATATTTGACAATAAAATGGCACATGTGCACCATGTGTCTGTCTTCACCATGAACTGAACACAAATGCCAAAATTTTAGAGGTGTCCTATCCCTCAGGTTTTACAGTTGGATCTCATTTTGGATAGCTCCCTCTGCTCGTTCCTTTGTATGCATTGCCATTCTCACATTCTTCTTACTATTCCTCTTATTTTCTTCCTCATCCAAGGCTTGCCATCCTGTGTAAAAATCTCTGACTGCCCTCTTCTGCCTATGGTACCCATGGTCTGTCTTGGTCCTGCTTTGGGAAATGGTCTCTCAGAACAAGGAAGAAACACTTGAGTTAAGGAGCTGAGAAGGAAGCTGCAGGGGATGTTTGAGGCAGGGCGGCGGTTTCTGTAGCTGCAGAGGATACCTGAGGCGGATGGAAGCTGCCTTGGCTGCCAAGGACATCTGAAACAGGTTTTTTGACTGCTGTGGCTGCAGAGGCCCTCACATTTGTACAGTCAAAGCTTGTACCTCCTGCAATACCTGTTACCTGTGCACTTCTCAGACAAGTTGGGATAGCTTTTCATAAAGCCAAAGAGCCAATCAGGACCTATAAGTCTGTTGCCTCAATCAACAAACCAGTCCCTCTTGCTAACCTGTCCCCTTGCTACAACCATCCCCAGTCTCCTCTCAAACTGCCATGAGTGTCATTGATGATTGAGATGGGGCACACATTATTTTACATATGTCTTCTTTAATAATCTTTGTAAGAAGACGGCACTTAACAAATAAAAACTGTTCACAGAATCTTCTAGTTGTCCTCATCACACAATGGAGTATATCCTTCACTGTTGCATAGAAAAGACAGCATAGCACGATATCGGTCTTTGGATTCCATTACACATTATACAATCTTAAAGAAACAGTGGATTACGTGTCAGCTAGTACAAAATTGTATATAGTAGCATTTATAATTGATAATAATTATACATTGATGATGCAAAGAGTGCTTGTATACATACATATATACATTCATACATTTTTGAAAAATAGATGTCATCAAAGGTTGAGACTAAATTTGAGAAACAGTTCATCAGTGCAATTGTGCAATTGTTTGGCTAAGTGCATGTGATAAAATACGCATCAAAAAGTGAAAGTCAATCAAAAGTCAACATTCCTCTCTGTGTACCTCCGACTACAGAGCCACATCAACTACACATAAAGTATACAGTAGACTGTACATGCAATGTAACTACCAAAACCTATATGTAATCAAAATCTAGTCTGAGATTACAAAGAAGTGTGGTTCCATAACTGATGTTGAAAAAATGCACTCATTCCTTTTTCATATTCTCATTCCAGGTCTACATGCTCACAGTTATTTATCGAAATATTTCATGTCTTTGGCAAAAGACAAACATTTCTACGGGCACCTCCCTAAAACAACACCAACTGAATGCACCAAGACCAGCATTAGTCAGTAAGCATGAATTATGATCATGATGCTAATATCCTTGAAAACAGATAAGATGAACAAAGCATATGAAAATCATCATGCACTTGAGACTAGCAGCCAGTGGATTTTGAGCATTGAGTGAGGCAGCAGCATAAGTAAATCAAAAATAAAGAGCCAGCAATACTGTAAAGCAGACAAAACCCATATCAAGTAAATATAACATTGTCAACCTTTGTGTCACTAAAAATGAAGGCACAATAATACTGGTTTTAAAACTGTCTTGCTTTGGGAGAAGTGCTTTGAAAACACCTCATATACTGTATATTACTACTGTTACTGAGTCAAAAAAAAGGTGTTGAGTAAAAAAATGTGAAAATTTCAGTGAATTCATCAAAATAACCATTACCCATCAAGAACATTGATCTGTAAATGCTACTATTTTGGCTGCATGAACACCAAGCATCAATGTCATGTTACATCCATGAACGGTCTATCCAGCAAGTAGCCCCTCTGGATTTCATAGCACCCATCCTTACAGGTTCCACGAGGGGTGTGTAAACTGCATCTTGTGGCGTGTTGCCCATTTGGCATAGATGGCCTTCTCAGTCATGAAGCGATGGCCCCCTCGTCGCAGGTGCTCATGAACCTTGTACATCTTGCACTCATCCAATCGGTAGCGTTCATAGTAATGATATGGGACAGCAGTGTGATTGCCTTGACTGAAAACCGTGACAGGAATTACGACGGGTTAATTTTTCATTTTAGTATTTATGCATTCATAACATAAGGCACTTGAGATATTCTCTTGTCACTCCCTTCATTACTCTAATCAGATGATTTGAAAACATTGATCATTTTAAAGCATATATCTATAATAAATGGGACACATTAGCCAACATTCAGCAGTGGTTTCTGAGGCACAGTAGTGTGTTATGGATCCAATCGGATCAAGTAATAATTGCAATTACTTACGCGCAGTAATTATCACGAATCATCCCAAATACATGGATACTGTCACACATATCCAGGGCGAGAATCATTGTGAAGAATCCAGTGCTGAGAAAAGCTCCAGTCTTCATTCTGAATGAAATGTTAGAAAGTTCATCTTATCAATGGCATGTTACTTCTTCAAATGTAAATGTACAACAATCAAGCTGAAAGGAGCATCATTATTTTGCATTGTACCTGTTTTTACCAGTTTCATTCTGAAACACACGGTCACAGTACAGAATCTTCTCCCTCGTCACAGCATACATTCTTACATTGGGATACTTTATTGCTGTTTTCAAGAGAATATTGAATATTCGTCCTCTTCCATCTTGCCTCATGTTCCTTTCAGGACCCCAAAACACATAAATGGTGTCCGCCAATTTCTGGAAATAATACTGCTCTTTTTTCAACAGCAGAGGTACACTGGTATGAGATACAACTCGAACACTAGTGCGGCTCCCCACATCGGTCTCATACCCTTGAGTGGGGGCTATGTTCATTCTGATTACACATTTGTTGTGATCAATCTCTCCTCCAGCTGCAGCTCCAAGCATCTGGCCTGAGCTGGACACCAGTGCACACTGGCTACAGTGCACATTCAGGAACTGCTGCAGGAAATAACAAAGGAAACCATGTAAGCTCTTCTTCCTTGAACGCTATGTGTATAAAGTTATACATGGCAACAGCAAACAATAGAAATATTGTGTATCACCTTTTTAAAAGCAGCAAAGTGGAGTCTGTAATTTTTAATTTGAATAATTTCTTCATGCTTGGATAAGCGGCAGAAGATGGATGGATGGATGAATTTCTTCATGCTTTAACAACATGTATGTATAAACTGTACACAAGCTCTCGGGACACATTATGGAACCTCTCTTTTCTGGGCCATATTGACCAAGTGTGTGGCCCAGAAAATTACAGGGGGCTGATCAAGTGTATGGCCCAGAATATCACAGGGTGATGATAAGTGTTGATGAACACTGCCTTACCTTATTCACCCGTCCAGAGAAGATCCTGCTGTAGCCCCTGAGGCCGGAGCTGTGCAGACCCTGAGTGGGTCCATTAGATCTGATTACACGAGCGAACCAGAGCAGCAAGGGAAGGCTCAGGCTCAGCAAGAAAAGCCAGCAGAACCTCTGTGGTGGGACAACACACGTGGGACAACACCGGCAAATTCCACCTCAATTGCAGAGTACTTGTACACGAACACACACAGTTAAACATGCAGCCACATCCGAGCATATGGCAGCGACATCGAAACCAAGCTTCTTACCACGGATTTCATCTCACGACCTCTGGAAGAGCCCTCGTCCACAGACTGCTCTCATCTTCTCAGGCGTTCATCTGTCTGGCATTGCAGACATCCTGTGTCGCTGCTCGTTTAAAAATACGTTTAATTTTTCGCTTAACAAAATGCTACAACCGCGAAAGCCAAGCACTTTCACTATATAACTAACCCTGAACTGTAGGTGATGAAAGATCTTCATCTTAAAGAGTAACACATCTCGGTTCGGCGAACTCCATTGCCGCAACACCGCCGTGACGATGGTCTGCCTCGAGTGCAACAACCACAATATAAACATCCGGTAATTTTTTTCAAAATAAAACATACCCATGTAAGACAGTGGCCGGTCTCTGAAATAACAAAGTAAGACATTAAGTCTAAAACAACGTCAAAAACTATATGTAGTTGTCGAAACTGGATGAAACAATGAGGCATCGTTGTTTCATTCACCAATGCTACCTAGCTGATTTGGCTGTGCCAAATTGTTTGCAACCAGTGTGCCAGAACAGGAAGTAATTTGTCTGAACCTACCGCTACGAGTTCTCTGGTTGCTGATACAAAAATCTATCAATGGACCTGTTTCCTCGTGTGATTGCGAAAGCAGCGTAATGCGCAATTCTGAACACCGCAATAGGGAGAACAGTTAAGTTTACCCCTGCGTGTACGTATCAATGGGAGCATGGCGCCTCGAGACGGCCCATTTTGAGAGGCACACCCCCCATGTGAACTACACAACGGAAACTATGACCGTGACGATGTGGTTGTCGTCATAGTGCCACCCAAAGCTTCAAACAGCTCCCCAACGGCAAGCGGCAAAGCAAATTGAAAGAAATAATACATGTACATAGCCAAATAAACATAAACCTTCACGTGTAGGACTCCACGTGCTGATTATTCACGTGAAGGCGGGATTGGTTTTATTTTTTATGGCTTCAACAATAATACAAGCAATGATTACAAATGTAAACTCTTTTCACCGTCACAAAAATATACTCTAACAAGTATTTACGTTTTGTGAACTTTATGTGACCTTCGGTCAGGTCGTGCGAGATGACTTATTCTGATTGGATTGTGAAATTGACCGTCCCTCCTACTTAGATCTGGTTGGTCAATAAATGTACTTTCCAGCATTTCTGAGTTTTTTATTGGTCAAGTATCTTGTCAGTATTATTGTGCAG
>OMPJ01001954.1:29360-87002 GCA_900312935.1 Carapus acus
ATCTTGTCAGTATTAGAGATTGTGCAGATCCCCGCCCCTGCCAAAAAGCCTGGTGTACCCCTCTCCCGTATGCCCTTCTGACGCTTCAGATGCTCATTGGTATGTATCTTTACCTAGATGACCCACGATATGTTCACATCTTACGTTGTTGGGGTGAATATGAATCTCGTGAGGCCTCTGAGCTGTCAATTTACCAGCGGCACAGAATTTGGCCCGTCAACCGAGGGATGTTGTGATGAGATATTGGCAGATCAGGCTAGGTTAGCTGATATGCTAGCAAACATTAACGCCTGAAGACTCACAAGGGTTTTTTTTAGGGTAATTTGTGTATTAAGTTGACAGTATTCCTGCATAAATTCTTCATTTTGGCGCAGCCTTAGGCATACTGACCTCAATCGCGGGCGATAATGTTGTGTATTTGCATGCGCTCAGTGAGCTGACAGATGAACCCTCACGTTCAACACTGTCAGTCACCTGAAGTTTTCCTCACCGTGATCTAATACAATCTTGTGTTTTGCCGAAAGACAGTTGTTCAGGAGAGATCTGCTTCACTTTGATCTAGACACGAGTTAGCTAAGCACACAGAAGCTCGCGGCATCGTGTAATTGTCAGGCTCAGTGGCGCGATAATAGGCCAGCTATCAAGTGCAAGAGCTTGCGTTTAATAGTGATATTTGTTGGGAATTAGATCTAAGCATGCTGCACAGGTCCTACTCAAGACAGTTTTCAAGGCGATGTAGTGTCTTGCTCGGGGCCACCTTTAACACTCTAAATGAAGAGGAGCACTGAGTACACATATTCTGGTTTCAACGTGATCATTCATATCTCCAGAGCTACAGAGGTTTAGTTTTCCTTCTCTAGTATCATTCACTGAAATGATGAATGGGTGAGTGTATTAATACTGCGTATTTGTGGCATTACATCGGAAAAAAAAGGGAAGAATATATTATGAGATAAGTTAGTTGTGATGTCTTATGCCTTACTTTGACAGAATTGGTTCAACATCCAGCATTTGGAACAAATCTGCAGAGGTGGATGACGGCAAGCGTGCGATCAGCAGGCCTGGTGCTGGTTGATCCCACAGCAGACAGGAGGGTTTCTTTAAGGTGAATGTGAAGAGGCCTTACAGAGCCCTTGGCTGACGGCATTTTAGTCTTCCAAAATGTCGCTGAAACGCGCTGAGGGGATGTCCATCATGCAGGCTCTGGCCATGACTGTGGCTGAGATACCAGTGTTCCTGTATTCTACTTTTGGCCAGGTAAACCATGCACTCTAAAAACAGAACAAGAACATGCCATACAGTATGTGTTCTTCAGCACCTATATGTCGAACACATTATTGCTCTCCTGAGGATGCTTCTGCCAGAGTATCTACTGCAAATTGCCTTATTTTCTTGCAGCACTTTGAATGATGGGTAATTTTCCTCCATTTTTTGTCTTTCAGTCCATATTTTCACAACTAAAGCTCACTCCAAGCCTGAAGAAAGTCCTGTTTGCCACAGCACTTGGCAGTGTTGCTCTGGCACTGACTGCTCATCATCTTAAGAGACGAGGTCGGAAGCGGAAACAGGCAGCACAAAGAAAGGAAGGCCAGAAAACAATGGGCATACCTGAGGCCTTATTAAGAACAGGAAGACCTTCATCTTTGAAGAGAGGTATGAATGTGTAAATGAATAGCAGTGACATAAAAAAAAACTACGTATTGACATGTAACTTAGTTCACATTCATCAAGATATGAACGGCTATCTTTTGTTATTTTCTGTGAAAGGTCCCGCTTCCGGTCGGCAGATGATGAGTCCTAGCATTCGCAGCAATGACACAATGTCTGGAATCTCCTCCCTTGCCCCCAGCAAACATTCAAGCTCCTCAAACAGCCTGGCCTCTGTAAGATTTGCTTCTCCCATCATAACATTTGTCTGTGTTTCCATTTTTTGTGTTAACCTTTCATTTTATGTCGCAGATGCGTGTACCAATTTCCCCAAGCCAGTCTGCCAATCCATCGACTCCATGGGAGGCGGAGCCTGTGGTGGAGGAATGTGCTGCCGCAGAGGACGCAAATGCAGAAAATCTCTATCTAATGGGTACACTATTGGTATAATATGACTCTAAATTTGTCAGTGTAGTTGATTAGATGTGACGAAGTCCAACATTTCAGCAGTATGTATCAAAGCCATTTCCTGCTTGTGTGGGGAGCATGCTGTTGTTGTTGATGGATGGATGGATAGACGGATGGGTGGATAGATGGAGAGTACTTGATTACTCCCCGAGGAGAAATGAAACTGTCTGGCAGCTCATCAAAATGTGAAATGATCCAAACAGCACACACTTCCACAGTACAGTGTTAACATTTCTTCCCACAACTACTTAGTGGCGTTGGGTGGCTGTTGGAGAAATTGAAAGTTTACTCATACCAGACAGTATTCTTGTTTAAGTGTCCTCACAGAACTCTCTCATATATGTCTTGGCATTATCACTGCATTTCCTTGTACTCTTCCATCATCAGGACTGCTTCTATTCCCTTGCCAGGCATGGAGCTGTTTGAAGAGGCTTTACGGAAGTGGGAACAGGCCCTGAATATTCGCCATCACTCCAGTAACAACAGCCTGGCCTTACAGGGGGCAGAGTCTGCAGACCAAGAGACGGTAATCAACTTGCATCCTTTTGAAATAGAATAACAGATTGCCACATTTTGTTGATGTGCAATATATGAATGAATATTAATGTTTGGGCACTCTTGAAATGGAACCATATCTGACTGCACCTGTAATTTTGTTGCTTAATTTAATCCTTAAATGCCACACAAATATATAGTAAAATAGGAAGCTGAGCAAAACAGATAGGATAGGTCCCCGTGCTCGTTTCCATGCTGTGGTTCATATCTGATCTTACTTCATACGAGGGCCTTTGTTAATACTTACAGTCTGATGAGGCTGAACGGAATAGTCTCTGCTATAGTTGAACACTCTTGCCCTTTGTGATGGTTACTCCTTCTTAATAAACAAATTTACTGTGCCACTCATGATGTCACTATGAAGGATTGGTTACATTCAGCTGTGACATCATTCATGTTGTCATTTAGATTTGTGTGTTAAGACACTTTCATCTCGAAGGTTTTAAGTAAAACAAATGAAGCATTGAGTAGTAAACTGACTCTGAGTAGTCTAGCAGAATATCAAGAAAAATCTAATCACAATGTTTTGTGATGCATATGGTGGACGCTCCGAGGAATTGGGAGATTGTTTTGCCAAACGCTACTTAACACATAAAAGTGCCAAATGGACAGAATATATGAAATGTCTTGTCTGTTCTCACATAACATCTGCCCCTCCACAGCCCATGGTGCTATTGAAGCCCAGTGGTGCTCAATGTAACTCGAGACTGATGTTCAGTCACACTGCAGTAAAAATTAGAATCAAACACTAAAATTGCTGGGAGTTTTTAGTAATTATGTGATTGTACATTTTATTTGCAGTGCAGCTACTACCAACAACTGAATTTTTTTTTTTTTTCATACATTTGCTTTTGTGATTGCAGATTGAAGTCCACAATTGCGTCTTTGCTGAGAAGTTGGAGTCTTTGCTGCATCGTGCGTACCACTTACAAGAAGATTTTGGCAGTACCATCCCATCGGACAGTGTATTGGCAGACTTTGGTAAGACAGCAGCCACTGTCAGCATTGAGACTGAGCATGACCACAAAATAAAGGCAAGGCGGGCACCATCCAAGAGAGTGAGCCCAGATCAGTGTGTGTGTGATTTATCTGTGTTGGCCACGCTGTCAGGATGTAGGCGTGAACACTGATCGTGGATGAGACTCACTGACAGTGCCTGCTGATTGCCTGTGGTTTCTCTGTGGGTGTCAGGTCTGACATTGACTGAGCCTTGAGGATAGTCACTCTCGGTGCATTACAGCAAAACAAAAGCAATGCATTTGAACTCTTGTGGTTCGTGGTTTTTGTTCATTTGGCAGAGAGTGAAGGCACCCTCATCCTACCGCATGTGGAGAGTTTGTACCTGCAGCAAGACGATGCTGCAACCACCATTTCCTCCGATGATTCCTTCTTCTCAGCAGCAGAGGTCAGTGTTTTTGCTCTGTCAAAGCCCTGAGAAAGATTGATATATCATTTGAAAGATTTCACCAAATTTTTAAATTTCCTGGATCAATAGATCAACGGATCAATGGACCCACCAACCAATTTTTTCCACACGTTTATTTATGCGTGTGATTCAGGAACCACTATGTAGGTCTGTGTCTTTCCTTTGTGCAGCTCTTAGACCCTCTGTCTCAAGATGAGGTATACCTACCCCTTAAACCAGCAGCTCTCTATGAAGAAGCCCTGACTCAGGTGCGGGAAAACAAAGTGACCTACAGGACATTAAGGTAACTAGGATGTAACTAGTGTTTCGTTGAAATGTTACTTCACAGCAGCTATGACAACAGTGCTGTTCTGAATTTCATCCTCCTCTCCGTTCACCAGGACCGAGCTACTTGAATGTTACGGTGACCAAGACTTCCTTGCCAAGCTTCACTGTGTGAGACAAGCATTCCAGGTTTGTTTTTAGGACTGTCCCTTGTTCATATTTTAGGTCTTTGCTGGAGGAGCAGCAGATGTAACTTAACATATGAGTGTTTGTCAGACACTTTGCACAACTTGTTTGAAATGGTCATACAGTGGCACTGAAAACATACTTTTTGAGCTACAATTGCACTTTCTTTAGCTTTGTGGGCAAATCCATCCAACCAGAGCCTTGTGCCCAGGGGATAAATCCAAGTGTTCTGCCTTGTGTAAAAGCAATGGTAGGAATCCTAATTGGTTAGTAATGCAGACGTACCACACATAGATTAGATCTTCCCCTGTGAGAGTGAGTATCAGAGATGTTGTAAAACCAAAGATTTCCCTCATCAGATTCAGAAATCCTTCCTTTGTAGTATGCTCCCTCAGATTTTTCCCCGAATTTCATCCTTGTTATGGTATCTGGTAGCTCACCATGAATGATTCCATGACAAACGTTCCACCTGTAAAAAAAAAAAAAAAAAGTACAAATGTTTCTGCAAATATTAAGTAAATATTAATTATCCTTAGTATCATATAATGATGCAGAGCATGAAGTTATCAAAGAGAAGAAAAATGTATATTAAAAAGGCAACCATGACATTGCCTTTTTTTGTTTTTATTTGTGCAGATTCTTTTGATGGATGAAACTCATCGCACATTTTTCATGGAGACCGGGAAGCAAATGATTGCAGGTTTAATGGTTAAGGCAAACAAGGTAAAAGGAAACTCATGTGCAGCCTAATATAAGTAAATTCACCCTTGGAGCACATCATTCCATTGGCTGGATGATCATTTCTCCCCTTTCCTTTAGAGTCCGAAAGCATTTCTTGAGAGCTATGAAGACATGTTGCTTTACACCCAGCGAGAAGAAACCTGGCCCATCACAAAGCAGGAGCTGGAAGGCCGTGGGGTGAGACTCACCTTTTTTTCTCATGTGCATAGTTTGTCTTATGTTAAGTGGGCATACGTGACTATGGGGTATGAAACTGTGATGTACTTTGTATTGTAGTTTTACAAAATATCAGCAATATGCACTTGATTTAGTGCTTCACCCAAGATGAACTGAACTTACACGGTCACCGATATTTGATCAAATGTCAAACTGTCAATGGGTAACTCAAATATTATGCAGCCATAGAAATATTGTTGTTGTCATTGTCATATAGACAAAGTGGTTACATGTACATATCACAATGTGACATCACAATATCACAATCAAATCATAGTAATCTTGTGTCAATTATTTTCATGAAAGCTTCTGTAAATTTGTTGGAAAATATTTGATCTGACACAAAAACCTATGTTGGGGTTTCTGCAGGTAGTGTGTATGAACTTCTTTGACATTGTATTGGACTTCATCCTGATGGATGCATTTGAGGACCTGGAAAGCCCCCCCTCATCTGTGGTTGCCGTGTTAAGAAATCGCTGGCTGTCGGATAGCTTTAAGGAAACGGTGACTCACTCAGATCTACATTTCTGCATTTGCTCACCCTGACACCTTTTTCAAAACACAAGCACAAAGACTGAACATATTACGTTTCTCTTAGGCCCTGGCTACAGCATGTTGGTCTGTACTTAAAGCTAAACGGCGCCTTCTCATGGTGAGTGTTCAAGCCTACATGTCTTTTAGACCATCCCACAGTGAGATTTACACATCTTTGCTTAATGATTGTGGTGGGTGTATTTCCCATGGTAGGTTCCAGATGGTTTCATCTCCCACTTCTATGCCATATCGGAACATGTGAGCCCAGTTTTAGCTTTTGGGTTTCTAGGGCCCAGGCAGCATCTCAGTGAAGTATGCATGATCTTCAAGGTAAGTGTACTTGTCAGTTAAAATCCGTTAGCTTGAATTTGGGTCAGCTGACTCAACACTTAAGCTATTTGTTGATCCAGTATTGATTCACTGTGTTCTTCTCATCTACAGCAACAAATTGTCCAGTACCTTAAAGACATGTTCGATCACGACAAAGTCCGCTTCACCACTGCTCAGTGTTTGGCAGAGGACCTCCTAAACCTTTCCCACCGCCGCGGTGACATTTTGTTGGGGTATCTGGGAATTGATGGCCTTCCTGAGCTCAATGGCACCCTGCCCAGAGACACAGATGGCTCATCGGCTCCCAACTGAGACTACGTTCTCCACATCTGTCAGGCTTGTCCAGGCCAAAGTCTGGCCTCAAAGGGTCAGGATATGCACTTCAAAAGTCATGCTGTTGCTGTATTAAGACAAGACTGAGTCGTTGTTTTTTGAAATGGCGGTAGAACCAGTCCACCTTCCCTCATTCTTGTCTATCAAATACAACTATCGCAGGGAGATCACTTTGCTCTTATTGAGTACTTTGTCATCATGAAGGTAACATCATGTTGGATGAAGATTAAATCCCTTTGTCACGTCAACACAGGAACATTCAATATAATTAAGTAACCAAATTTGTGTGTGCCTGCCCTCTTGAGTGACTTAAGTACTGTATGTCACACCTGCTCTTCGCCAATGGAAAGATTGCTAACAAGTAAGATTTTTTTTTTGTATACCACAACACACCTCACGTATCCTTCGTGCAGTAACTGAAGTATGACTTTCAATGTGCGACCTCCGGACTCGTGTGGGATATCTGTCGATTTCACCTTAAGTCTGTAAGAGTAAATTAATATGTTATGTTTGTTTCTAGTATTTAATTGTTATGGAGGTGTGTAAGACGGACAATGTCTAAAAATGCAAGTAGTTGGCTGAGGTGGTCTGATTTGATGAATGGTGTCAAAATTCTCGCAGCCTCTACCTAAATCCTCAATTTTTCACAGTTTTTGCCCCAACGTTTTGATCCGCACTGTATCAAGAAGACTGTGCTAAATGTATAAATATGTAACATAGATTTAGCAGACTCATAATGGCGTCATGAATTATTGTGAATCTGAAATCTGACCTCACGCCTTATTTATTATTTTTTTAATACACACATCAGAATTGCTTCAGTGTGCTTTCTGTTGTATCAGTTGTCCAGTGGTATCGCAGAGTAACATGAAGAAATAGAGAAATGAAATGCAAGATGTCAAATTATCCATCAAAGACAGGAAGACAGTTTTTGAGGTGAAATGGAAAAGATCACAAGATGAAATTACATCGCCACTCTGAGGGTGTATTAGCAAAACTTGAAGAGATTAATTCTGCACATTTTGTCTGCATGATTTGTCAAACTTTGTGAAATTAATTTCACCAAAACACATTGGACATACAGGAAATAAAAGAAATGGATTGTTATTCCTCATGCAGTAACACGACAGAAGTATTATTTTTATCATGGAATATAATGCCACTTGGTAACTCCTTACCTCTGTTGTTTGATGTCTATGAATTGTCTAAGGGTATAGTGAAAGTGCAGTTTTGAGAAATACCATGACTTGGAGAACATTCAACTTTCCCCAAAATGTGTGTAGTTACCTGGTACCACAGAACAGAGGCAGTCAAATTGAAATTGTAAGGAGTTATTGTGCCATCATTGTTTAAACATTATTGCATTTGTTTTTAGTTTCACACGTCCGTAATTGGGAAGCATCATTGAAGTGTTGAACTTTGTGATATGCAAGTGCACTAATAGCTCCTGAGTGTTGTGATGCCGGAGCACAAAGATGATCTGGGGGTCTGACAGGGAAAAGGACACTGAATCTGTAAAGGCAGATTATGTCATGCAGCCTGACATTTTTGTTTCTCTGTGAAACTGTCAAATACTCTCTTAATCCAGCCTGATATGTGGTTTAATCATGTTAAAAGGAAGGGGGAGGTATGTTACGTATGCCTGTGACTGCTAATGTCAAGGGTTTGTCAAATACAATTTTCACAGCCCTTGGGGCATTTAACGCAATATTTATCATCATGGGTTAGCAGGCATTGGTACCTCATTTGAATGTGTGGTTTTTGGAAAGCCTACTCCTGCTACAACATGCCTCTGCATTCTCAGAAATGTGGTTTTGGCCCATGCTGGAATGCCGATCAACGACTGGTGTGTGTCAGGGCTGGTGGAATGCCTCTCTGTCAACCAAACATGATAATATAATCCTGTAAACAGAGCCACTGAGCCAGTCTTTGTTTCTGGCATACCTGTAGTTTTGATCTGTTTTGCATTTTGCACTTTATCAGACAGGAAAGATGATAGGAAATCTATTGCCATCCTTTCTTAGCTGATTATCTATAGGTGATTTTACATGATTGCGGCGCAATTTTACACATTGTAGATTGTGTCGCACATTCTTGTACAAATGAAGAAACAGTACATCTTTCAAATAGGGAATTTCAATCTTGTATGTCTCATAATCATTTCCACATATGAGTAAATCCTGTTCTTTAGGACTATCAAGTAATTGCAACATTATCTGTAATATAGGAAAATGTACTAAGAAAAATTGTCAAAAATGAAAAAATGTTATGTTTTGCCAACACAGGGTTTTCCCTGTGGATTGTCAGATAAACATTCAATTCCCAAATCACTTTTTGCATGTAAGCCGTCATCATCCCTCGATCAGTAATGATCTGAAATGTTAAAATGTGAACTCAACTCTTTGTAAACTAGTTTATAGTTTGTAGGAAATCTTGCATAAGGTGGTAAAGAGCCAGCAGAGGAAACTCTTTTTAAATGCTAAACATTATTTTGGTTATGTAAGCAATGGCAATGTTCACATAAAGAAAACAACAGATGAGGTATGCTGAAGGTACACCTGGCCAAATGTGTAAATACCTCTTGTCGAATGGAAAATTCATTGTAATCAAGCCTTTCATTTATGCCTTTCCTTTTTTGTTGTTGTTGGAAAATGCCTGAACAGAAATGGTTGTGATTCTATAAATTCCATATGATTGTTTGATATTAAACTCTGTCCATTATTCCCTTTCACAACGATCATCGATCAGTATTTGGTGATGTTGCATTTAACATTCCCATATACCGTCCACAATTTAAGCAATAAGAAGAATGTAGAAACTTGAGGTCGGAATTTCCCACATTGGCCGCAGAAGGGGATGGTTTGCTAATAATTCAGCGTTAAATTCAGAATGCAGTCACCCACCGTGTTATCACATTTTCTTTTGTCCTTTCCAATTTATTCATCAATCCCCTCCGAGAGCCTTGAAACGTGCGTAATTACCATGTATCCAGTCGTTAATGATAAGGAGAGGGTGCATTTTTTTTTTTTTATGTAGGAAGGGTAATTCGATCGTCTGTAGATTGAAAAGACGGTTTCAAGTATGCGTATTTGCACATTGGCGCGTTTTTACACGCGCATGACAAATTTAATTCACTCACATATTCTGCACTCACATATTCTATGTCACCATAATGGATGTTCACACATCTTTATCATGCACCGAGAAATGTCACCACCCCCAATCTGAAGCTATTTGAGCAATGATGAGGAAAATCAGGAGAGTAGTTTGATTGATAAGTGTTGATACGGAGTCATAGTTTGTCTTGTTCGAGTCTGGGTGTTTTTTGTTTTGTTTTGTTTTGTTTTTGTGCATGGTGCGATATGTTTGGCGTTTTTGTCCATTCAATAATTCTTCTCTATGGGCAACATGCCTCAGCTTCAGTCTACTACTATGTGATTGGATGTTAAAGCGTGTACGTCCCCTCACTATTGGTTACTCCTGTGTGAGGGGCGTGTCGCTGTTACTGCCCGGTCGTGTCCGGGTAAGATGGCGTTGGAAGAGCAGTGCTCGGCACCACCTCGATGGCGGTCCATATCTCTTACACACGTTGAATTCCCGGAAGGTAAGAATATGTTCCATTTCACAAGCTTACGGCCGTCTGCTTTCGGTCTCATACTTTCACATTTTGGGACATGACACAAAATCGTTCGCAATCCAATGGGCACTACCTCTTTGATATTGCTAAATAGTGAGCCCCTGTAAACAATGCTACTTACAGTTTGGGGGTTGCGGAGGGGTAAAACCTGCACTGCCAAATTGTGAGCTGGAACGCATGCGTACTTCGTGGCAGTGGGTACAATGGATGCTATCCAGTTAGCCCTGTTAATATAGTCCCTGGCATTTTACCCCACACCGAGCGTGGTGCTTCAGAGGTGAATTGTAATAAAAAAAGATAAATCCAGTTAGATAAAACGCAGGCGTGCGTTCAACGCAAGCCACTGCTCCTCTTTAAGGAATATAGCTATTGGGTTTGCCAGCTTAGCTTCTTGGCCTGACACTCGTGAGTTCACTAACACAGTGCTCGCTGAGCTGGCGATGAATTAACAAGACAAAACGTAATTTCTGACTCCGAATGGATTATTCGACCTTGACATCTTATTCCACTAAAGTAACCCCATTCATCCCAACCACTGTTTGTCGTTGAATGTCCCTAATATCCGTGGTGTGTGTGTTGTAGATGATCTGACGGGACACGTGCTGGCCCACATAAGTCTCCTTCCCATTGCAATCCTCGTGGGCTTTGTCACACTCATCGTGTTCAAGCGGGAGTTGCACACGGTAAGCAGGTCTCGGGCACTGCAGTGGTTTTCCTGCACAGCCATGTTCTAGACCTTTAAAAGGCAGATAGTAAACAGCTCATCAGCATGCACATCATGCATGCCAGTAGAGATGATATTCAAGATTTTGAATTAAAAAGTGATCATGTTAACATCTGCATCAACTGTGTAGTCCCGCAGTCTCCTGATATTCATTGTAACACACACAAGTAGGACACAGACTCAGCATCACCGATGCAGAAACATGGAAACATGTTTTGATGTGTTTAATGGCAAGATACAGATTTCAGTCTCTATTGTCAGTTTGAGAAAATAACTTGTAATCTTTATTAACAGATGAAACATGCACACTATTTTGATCAGTGTGTTTTCACAGTTTTAAGCATCATGGTCACACTGCATGGATTCAAGATAGACAGGGTACAAAGTGGCCGAGAATGTGGTAGTGTGAGGCACGGTACATGATACAAACAATTTACACTACAAACAGCGTTGGAGCAACCACAAACAAGGCAATGTGATAGAAAATGACAAAGAAAAGTTGAAAGTAAATGTAGGAGGAAAAAGTGTTTGAAGTAAACACTAGACATTGATTGCAGTGGTGTTTAAAAGTAATTTACCAGTAGTTTGAAACAATATGTTCATAGCCTACTCATTACAGGTGAAGAAGAGACGGATGACAGCCTGAAATCTCTATTGTTTGAGATCTTCTCTAAAGTTTTAATTAGTCAGTTAGCTAAAAGAGTGATATCAAGTAACATTTTTTTGTCTCCTCAATTAGATCCTTTTTCTATCTTCTATCCCCATGGTTTTTTTCAATGGTTGTTCAGTCAGTGGTGTTTTAGGATGTTTCAAAGAGCAGTGAAATGCGAGTATCATTTACATTTTCAAGAAGTATGGGCAAAGGTGACTGCTGGACAGGATATTAGTCATTTCCCTATGCACTTGTCAAGTGTGGTGAAGTTTCAAGTTGAAAATTATTCTGAGACAAACAGTTGTTTTTCATGTATTTTTGTTGTTGTTAGCTGCTAAGCTGCTTTGGTAGCTGCTTTACTTTGCCCTCCTTTTGCAGATTTCATTCTTTGTCGGGCTGCTCCTGAATGAAGGTATAAGCTGGCTTCTAAAACACATTCTTAGAGAGCCACGCCCGTGTGCAGGTACGTGGTACACATGTGTTTGTGTGTGTTTGTAATGAAGCCTGACGTATTCCAGTTGACCAGTTTGCAGCTGCAACATTTTACCCACAGGCTGGGGAAAACATCCTCATTTAAGATTGAATGCTTTGCCCAAGATGTATACAAATTATAAGGAGAAATGCATGACAAAAAACATTTTCCTCTCAGTACTAATTCAATTGTGTGTTCTTTCACTGTAGGGTCTCGCACAAGTCCCACAGACTATGGGATGCCTTCCAGTCATTCCCAGCTTATCTGGTTCTTTGTTGTTTACTTCTTTCTTTTCCTTTATTTAAGGTCAGTGTCTTTGTTAATGCTGTGTTTATAAGCACAATCACTAATGTTTGTTGTACTGTCACCATCAAATGCAGTTTTTACAACACGTTTCAAACCCTGAGAAGTTCCTCTGCACCCCATCTTTAAGTGTTCTGTTTCTGGCCTTAATATGGTGCCCGTGCGATGATGTACACTTTGTTGTTCAGAATGCATCAGACAAACAATGCGCGATGTGTGGATTTGCTATGGAGACATGTGTTGTCCACGTTCCTGCTGGGCATGGCCATATCAGTCTCATACAGCAGGTAAGCACATTTTTCTGGGACATACAGTTGTCATTGGCAAATGTGTACAAGGGCCACAAACAAAAAGTGTGTGTCACAAACGGGTCTGGGCATTATTGATTTGTGATTTTTTTTTTTTAACTGAGTTGAAAATTGCATGCCTGCTCACATTCCAGTCCATCAGAAAGCCTCTTTGTCGTCATGATGACAATAAGTTAATCGCATTTCAAATGATTTTTTTCATTAAAATGATCTTAGTTGCTGTCATGTGTTGAAAAATAGAACACAAAAAGATAACAACCAGCAGACTTTTTGCAGTGCAGTTACACCAAAACAATGTAAAACAATGCATTTACATCAAAACAATATTGTATACCATATATTCCTGATCATATAGAGCGCCTGAATATAAGATGGACAAGCTAAATTTGAAAAGAAAACAAACTAATGATATTCACATATAAAGACTGTACACATTTTTAACAGTTTTAATTGAGGACACGCTTTTTTTCAAAATATGCCTAAAAATCGGCTGTATGCCATCACCAAGATGACGGTGACACGCCTGGTTAGAAAATGAGACGGCACCAGTGCCTTTGTCGTCCCTTTTCATTGACGTTATTCTGCCCGCTGCCTCCTCCGTCTCACCAATGATTCACTGATGCCCAGCTTACAGGCAGGCTCTCTATTTCACTCTTTGATGGCCCGATAAATCGCCAATACCTTAAAAGCTGCGTTGTATGTTTCTCTTTGTTTGCTGTCCATGACGAAAGTGTTTGCATGATGCGCTAAATGATGCAAAATCCACAGTAAAATTACCGGTAGTGTCCTCTTTGGCACATGAACTTTCCCCACATGTCTGTCTGGGTTTTGTGCTTCTCCTGCCAGACTACCCCCACCCCTCCTCCTGGTTCTCCTCTGAGTGGACACCATGACCATTTGAAATCTCTTTTTTTACAAATGTAAAATGTGTTGCTTTAACAGGATTTTACTGTTTGCAGGGTGTACTTATTGTATCATACCTGGAGCCAGGTATTCTACGGCGGAGTGGCTGGTAGTGTTATCGGGATAGTCTGGTTCTTCTTCACACAAGAAGTGCTGACACCATTATTTCCTAAGATAGCAGCATGGTAAGGAGAGGCTGATTCCTTCGTAGCCATTCATCCTTTGCTTTATTTAATGTATTGTTTTCATAACTGACAGGCCAATATCAGAGTACTTCCTGGTGCGAGACACAAGCCTGATTCCCAACATTTTATGGTTTGAATATACAGTGACCAGATCAGAAGCAAGGTACTCCGCCTATATGGTTCTACATTAACTCTCAGCCTCACTACAACTGTTCAATTCCTCATTTAATCCACGGTTTATTTTTTTCTCCAGGAACAGACAACGAAAGCTTGGAACAAAACTTCAGTGATCTAACAGTTTTTGAAGCTGAGTTACGAACCACATACATTGTTAAAAAGACACACATACACACGCAACTGCTCATTCAGGAAAAAAAAAATACAAACATACACAATCATTCACACACAGACACTGGAGAACCATTTTTTTTGGACAGATGTCACAAGGAGTTAAGGGCAAAATGTTTTTCTGGATATGAAAGAGTGCCTGGACCCGGCCTGGAGCCTGCAGCCTGAGCAAGTCCGTCCACACGCCTCTCCTTCTTGTACAGCTTGCCCTGATGCTCTCCAATGCATGCAAGACTGTGCAAGAGGCATACTATTTAACGATAGATTAATATATATATACATATATATATTTTAGTTATACATGCACGATAACAGTAACAAATCTATTGTAAGAGATTTCCACAACCAAAAAAATGTGATCACCTCTTAAACCATTTGCAGGGCATAATTGCCGCATGTATTCAATAATTTTTTGCAATACTGGTAGCTGGTCGGCGTGGGTGGGTGTGTTACAATTTATCAGATAACTTTGGGAAAGGGGTTTGGTTATGGTTGGGTTAGCGTGTGCATTCACTGTTTTCCATGGTCATATACAGAATGAACATTTTCTAAAATTGGTTTTAATGTAAAATGCAGAGAACATGTAAAATGTCAGAGTGTCCAATAGGCACACAGGAGTGTAAATTTAATGTGCAGTCTTTGCTTTACAGCATCATGTTGCCGCTTTCTGCTCACATCACGTTTTAAGATTAGATATGATCACAGCACAAATTAGTTTCAGTTCTCCTTGATAACATGGATTGATATGTTTTCTTAAAGCCTCAACACAGTAGCAGCCTGGGAACAGAATTCTGGGAGTCAAATCTTGTGTGTTTTGATTCACTTTCTTATCTTTGTTTTCTGCTGTCACAAAGAACAATTTCTTCTTATCTGCATTTCCAAGACAACATTCCATATTGTTACGTGGCAAAAGATACAAAATGGCCTCTGAAGGCAAATGTTTCTTTTTTTTTTTTTTTTTTTTTGTCAAAAGAAAGGAAAAAAGCCTCAGGTTAGTCGTAGCATGTGATAATGCTTGGTAACTCAGTTTTGGCAGTTGAAAGCTGACAATTGAGGATCTAAAGCATATTTCAAACTCATATCATTAGCTTCACAAAGGGAAATAGTTCTCTTAGAGTTTGATCTTTCTATCATGTGGAACATATATTGGGCCTAATAAAATGTGTTTACATATGAAAAAGGTGTATGGTTGTTTTTACAGGTATAGTGCTTGGACAAACAAACAAAAACAAAAGATGTTCCAAGTTTCTTCCGGCTGCGCCCTTCAGGGGTCACCACTGCAGATTATTCTTCTCCACCTTTCTCTATCCTTCCAATCCGTAACTGAAATTCCCACTGCCCTCATGTCCTCCTTAACTACATTCATGATCCCTCTCTCTGATCGTCCTCTTTTCCTCAGACCTTACAGCTCCATCAATGGTGTTGATGTTGAAAGTCATCCCTCCTCACTTTCTCTACTCCTTGCAACTTCCTGTCCATCTGCCTCACTCTCATTCACACACCTTACTGTGTCTGGCCCCTGCTGACTCTCATTCTTTTACTTTTCATTGCAGACCTCCACCTCACAGTTCTCCTCCCCTCACCACAGACGATACTGGCTACAAAGATCCTACATGCCGAGTGGCTAAGAATGCCTGCAGTGCACTTGACTGTCTCCCCAAAGACACAATACAACTATCTATCCCTTGACTGGCCTCTTAAATGTGTTAAGACCCTTATTTAACCCCCATTCTCTTGTGTTGAGATTTTGGGGGAGAAATTATAAAGCAATGTCCAAACACTAAACTTGATTGAGACTGCTCATCATATGTTATTCATGTATCTTTCTTCATTTATCCACATAAATATTAACGTCATGTCTAAATGGCCTGTTCCATTGTTGATTTGATTTCACATCCGTGTCATCTGGGGTGGGCACAATCTAGATAAACTTGCTATGTGAGTAAACCTCACCCCACAGATTTTGAAAGGCCATCCAAATCTCGGCAAAACTGTGTTTTTTGTGTTCTCTTTCTGACAGGAAGGCAAAGCAATCAAGACTGGCAAATACCTCATTGGCAAAGAAGATTGATTTATTCCAGGTTTTCAAAATAATTTTTACAAGTATATGTCGAAAACCCACACACTGCAAAAAACTCAAATATACACAACACACTCATACAACGAACCACTGCAGCAAATTCTGTCACCATCTGATCCAGGCTGTTTAAAATCCCATTGCAAACCCAGTCACACAGTTCAGTTCAATGTCTAAATTCTGGTTTCCTTCTCTGTCTAACGTTGATGTTTGGTTGGGTCTTAGCTGGGGTACCTTTAGGTGTTGGTTGACTTTGTTGCCCTGTTTGCCTAGATTCCTCAGGATTAGTTGTTACGGGTGGTTTTGGAGGAGCCACCACAGGTCTGGTGGCCTGTGCATGTGGTGGCAGTCTCTGTTTGAAAAGTGACAGTACACTGGTTGTATGGTCTGTACTAGGACGCCGAGTATCTGGCCCTCTGGCCATCTGGCCAGTCCCCTGAGTGGTTTGCCCAGGTACGGCAGCTCGATACATATGAAATGGCCTCCCAGCATGACCTGTTCCCTGAGTAGCATGTCCATGCAAGCCACTCCTCTGCATCTCTCCTCCTCTTGCAGTATGACCCGTGCCCTGAGCTGTGTGCCCTTGCAAGCCACTCCTCTGCAACTCTCCTCCCCTTGCAGTATGAACCGTGCCTTGAGCGGTGGGCCCTTGCAAGCCACCACTCTGGGGCTCTACTCCCCTTGCCACATGACCCCTGCCTTTAGCAGAGTCAGCAAGTAAAGTTCTGTGCTCGCTGTCTAAACCACTTTCCCCCTGATGTGGCACTTGAGTGACTTGCCCCTGTAAGCCACCGGGGTGTTGGGTGTCTGCCCTTACCCCGAAACCAGTCACTTTTGCTGGTTCTCTTCGTAAACCACTGCGCTGCATGTCTAACCCCTTTGTTGCCTGACCTGTGCCTCTGGGAGCCTGCCCAACGACACCACCACGCTGACCCTCTACCCATCTTACTGTCTGGCCTGTCCCTTTCCCTTGCTGCCCACTTAAACCACTGCGCTGGGTTTCTGGTACCCTCCCTGCCTGAACTGCCCCTTTAGTGGCCTGTTTAACCAGGCCACCCTGTTGGGGACCAAAACCTTGTGCTGCCTGCGTTGGCCCTCTAGCATGCTGTCCAGTAACACCAGTACGCTGGGTTTCTAACCCCCTTGGTGCATGAAGCGGCGCTCTAGCAGGTTGCCCAATCAAGCCGCCACGTTGAGTTTCTAACCCTATTGGCTCCTGAACTGTGCCTTGGGGGCCCTGTTTATGAGTGGCACCGTGATGGGCTTCTAACCCTGGTGTATGAACTTGCCCTCTAGTCATGTGCGTTGTGTGTGCATGCTGGGTCACAAATCCCGTTGTTGTTTGAGTCCTTGTTTTAGCAGCCTGCCCACTTGGGCCACCATGCTGGGTCTCTAATACTGTTGTTGCATAACCCATTCGTTTTACAATATGCGCCGTTGTTCCAGTGTGCTGGATTGTTCCCACAGGTACTCCTTTAGTGGCGTGCCCACTTGTGCCAGTTCGCTGCATCCCTTGCCCTGTTGTGGGACCTGTCCCTTTTGTGACCGGACCTTTTGCGCCTCTTGCCCCCTCCATTTCATTGCCGCCCCTCTGTGTGACAGGTGTGCCTGCATGGGCAACAGCACAATCAGCACATTTGAGCATTGGTGGAATTACAGGTTTGACTAGACACTTATCACATTTGGGGTGTTTCTGTTTAGCAATATACTGCTTTTCTTTCTTCATTTTGTCCACAGCAGAAGGTGGCACCCATAAATTGCGAGGTGCTGGACTTTTTTTTGCAGGCTGCAGCTGACGGAGAGCAGTGCCATGGGCATCACTGGCCGGCGTCCCAGTGTTCCATCCAGTGATACCTTGAGGCGTTGGCTTCATTGCTGTTTGTCGCAATGGTGTTCTTGATTTGATTACCGCGTGATCTTTCTGACCACTAACATTGACCTTGGGCTCTGGGCATATCCGCAGTTTGGCTACCGGAGGAGGTGGCATGGGTGAAATGGGACTCACACTGTCTGTACTGGTTTGAGCAATGTCTGCAGCGATGCACACCTCTGAGGCCAAAGCAGCTCCATATGGTTCCTGCTCACAGACAGAACTAACAGGGAGTTCAGCTTGAGACTGATCATAAGCTTCAAGAAAATCTGGTGGAGGAAGTGAGATGTGTGTCTCGTGCTCAGCAAAGGTCCTAACATCAGTCTGTTGAATAAATTTTGTGGTAGCGAGCTGTTTGGTGCTTGTGTGCAGACCAATTGGAGCCAATGATTGCATTCTGCCAAGGTCAGACATATCAACATCACTGGAGGGCATTGAGAAGATGTGTTCAGCACTCTGAGTTGAGGATAGACTTTGTATTGTTGACTGGCGGGGTGACATTCGAGATACAAGAGGACTTGTTTGATATTGTGAAGAATCATAAATATCCATATCTAAGGCCAGCTCACATTCAGGAGTGCGAAAAACTTGTGGACCTGGAACTTGCATTGATGCCAAAGAGGACCAATCATCTAAATGTGATGTAACACTGGGGGGCAAAATGCTTGACTCTAATCCGTCATAGGTAATGTCTTGTTGGCAGGGTTGCATGGCAACAGGAGCACTGGACGGGTAAAATTCTGGTGGATATAGTGACTCTGTGGCAGGAGAACCGACAGGAAAAGATTCCATCAGTTTTGTTTCTATCTCCTGACCACTTGAATACATGTAGTCCATTAAGTCTGCTTCAACCGTTGCCTCACCAGGAATGGGCAATGAATCCATCATACCATCATCAATGGATGATGCCAGTGCAGGTTGTGGTGGTGATGATGTAGAAATTGCAAGACTTTGCAAATCATGTGACTCTGTTATCCTAGCTTCCCTCTCATCACTGGAGTCCCCATAATATCTTGGATAGATCATGTCGTCTGTCTGTATTGGAGATGGAACTCTTGCAGATGTGGGAGGATAGACCATGTCGTCTGTCTGTATTGGAGATGGAACTCTTGCAGATGTGGGAGGGAGCTGTTCGTCTGAATACGATGCAAAATGAGGTGGTAAAGCATCAGCCTCTGACTCCACAGCAGTCTCTCTCTGCTGAACATTAGTCAGGTAAAATCCATGGGGAGATGTTTGCTTGGACTCAGCAACAGAGGGAGTATATGGAGGTGGAGATATTTTAAGTTGTGTCTCTGTTTCCTGACCACTTGAAACTCTGAGGTAAAATCGATGTCTTTTCCCTGTTTTGATGCCACTGGGGGATGGTGAGGAGATGTTATCAACGTAACTGGTTGATGTCTGGCCTGCCAGTGCAAGCTGTGGTTGTGAAGGTGCAGAGATGGAACTTTTTCTGTCATTTAATTGTGTTTTCCAGACTTCCATGTCAATACTAGAAGGCTCTGATGTTAAGTGACGGAAAGACGTCTCTGTCTCCTTTGGAGATGTACTCCATGGCGTGATCATGGTGGATCCCTCATCTGACCATGAAGGTAAGCAAGGTGGTGAAACATGAATTTGTGATTCTTGAATTCTGCTTTCTTGATAGGGCTCTGTCATCGGCGAAACATCGTGTGAAATCTGTGGTGGAGATAGCGAGTCTGACTCTGTCAGGGGAGGCACTTCAGGAGGAGATGGACTTAGTTTTGTGACAATGTCCCGACTATGTAAAGCCCTTGTGTATCTTCTGTGTCTTCTCCCTGTCGTCACGCCAGTCAAAGACATGGACACTATGCCATCTACTGCAGCAGATGATGGGTATCCTGATGTAGGGAGTGCTGGTGATGTTGCAGAGGTGATGGAACTTCGACGTTCATGTGCCTCTGTCCTCCTTGCTTCCCTCTCATCCTCTGAAGTTTCTGAGGACAGCTTGTATGCAGTTTGCTCCATTTCTTTTGAAGGTTGTTCCAGTCTTGCAGCCGTGGGGAATTCATCATCAGAACGTGATGGAAAACAAGGTGGGGTAATGTCTGATTCTGACTCTTGAAAATGTATGTTTGAGAGACAGGTTTCACTGAGAGATGGTACACTCATAGAGATCAAATCTAGAGGAGGCATTGACTCTGACTCTGCAGGAATTACATCTGAGTAATCAATCAGTGATGACTCTAAGACATGAACAACTGGTGCCATGTATTCTTCTCTTGTGTCTGTTTCCATCATTTTCTCACCATGTAAGGACACAAAAGGCATTGCTGCATCGAGTGTTGTTGATTCTAGATTTGCCTCTGCAAGATGAGGTGGCGCTGCAGACATAACAGACTCTTCCCAGTGGTGCGTTTCCATCATACTCATGTCCCTCTCATCAGCAGAAATGTCATAAGCCAACGCACAGACATTGACCTCAGTCTCTTTTAAAAATGCAGCCTGAGCAGGGGTTAGAGGGTATCCATCATCTGAAGCTGATGGAAAATAAGGTGGAGCAGCATCGGATCCCTCATAAGTTTCAGTTTGCTGAAAGGGTTCTGTGAATAAAGCCTCACTACTCTTGTAACTAAACTCCACCATTGATGTTGACTCTGATCCTGTAGCAGCGTATGTGACAGGAGAAGGTCCCATTCCTGGCATATCCATGTCCTGATCACACAACGCTACATCGGCAATTATGTCACCTTCTAACATTTTCATTATGGTCATCATTTGATCAAAAGCAACTGAACCTTCACCTGCTAGTGGAGGTTGTGTTGGTAATGCTGAAGAGACAACAGAACTTTCCCAGTCAAGTGTCTCAGTTATCCTTCCTTCCCCCTCGCCACCTGAAATCTCAGGCAGCTCACCCGCTGTGGCTTCCACTTCTATTGAAGATGGTCTCCATGCTTGGGTCAGTTCGTCATCTGAATGTGATGGAAAACAAGGAGGTAAAATGTCTGATGGTGCCACTCCCTCACAAGTCATGCTCTGCTGAATGGGCTCAGCCAATGGCAGCCCAGTCATCGGGTGAAACCCAGTCGCATATTGTAATGTCGACTGTGCTGCAGGTGAGCCAACTGGAAAAGTTGCCATCAGTTCCATGTCTGTTTCTTCACTGCTTGCAGCTGTGCCATCTACAAAGTCTGTTTCCAACGTCCTTGCACAGGTAAATGACTCTGGCAACACCATATAATCCATTGAGGTTAATCTGTCATCTGCAAAGTCAGGTTGTGCCATTGACGTTGGGTAAATATCGGATCTGTCCCACTGGTATGTCTCCGTCGTCTGCCCTTCCCTTTCATCACCAAAGTCCTCGTAGGCTAGGTCACAGGCTGCCACCTCGATCTCCTTTGGAAAAGCACTTTGTGCATCAGTCAGAGGACACGCGTCATCATGTGATACTGGTAAACCATACAAATGGGCATATGATTCCCATTCCTTGGTTAAGCTCTGTTGATATGGTTGAGTGGGAGAGGGCTCCTCCGTGGGCTGAAATCCTGGTGGGGATAATGATTCTGACTCTGCAGCAAAGGGGCCAATGGGAGAAGATCCTATTTGTCTGGCCCCTGTGTCTTCTCTAATTAGTGCTGCAAAGTCGACAATGTCTGTTCCCATCATTTTGACCTCAGGTAAAGGTACAGTAGACATCACATCATCAGCTGCAATGGATGTAGAAGGTGCGCAGGGTTCTATTGGTGATGTTGTAGATATGAAGGAAAGTTGCAAGTCATTTGTCTCTGTTGTCTGCAGGTCCATCTCACCACCAGAGATCATATCAAACATTTTGCAGACAGCAGCCTCCATTTCTTTTGGAACTGGAGCTTGAGTTGTGGTGAGAGGTTGGCCATCATCTGATTTTGATAGAAAACAAGGTGGCAACATTTCTATTTCTGACTCTCCAGTTTTTTCACGTTGATACGTTTGGGTAAAAAACATCGAATCAGATTCCTGTACTGAAATCACTGTTGGATATTGAAGTTGAGATGTAGTTTGTGGGAACTCTGAGGATGGAGGAACTGGTTTAAGGATTGTGCTCGTCTCATGCTTTCGTGTAACAGCCAAGCATACTGTGAGTTTGTCTTGCTGGTTGAGTCCAGAGGAAGTGGACACATCCGTTGCAAATGTGGACTGTTCATCAAGAGGAATACGGGAGGATGGTTCTGTTTGAGAGGTGATTACAAAATTGTGAGGGGCCTCTCGTAGTTGTTGAAATGGTATTCTAAATAGTTCTTTCACAAACTTCACTTCTAGAAAAAAAGAGACAGAAGACATTAGACATTTTCCAAAGCATTCACTTGTGTTTGTATACATAAATAACTTGTACCAGTAGTAACGCGGACCACGCAGCAGGGTATCAGTTAATCATATCATAACCTGATTTTTAAGCGCTACCCAACCTTGCGTGGCATCACATATTGTCAACTACTCAAACTACCTCATTGTGATCAATAATAATAGTAAAATACCCCATTCCTCTTCAAAACGAAAAAATAGGTCCTTGCAATCTGTGTACTCTGTATGACGCTCCTCAAATTCAAACAGTTCGTCCATGTACTCCTTGAGAAATGTCCGGAAGTTGGTAGGCACCACCAGTAATGATGCTCTTGTTATACAGTCCAGAAAACTCTCCAGTCCATATGGCACAGCCAAGTCAGTGATCTCCATATTTGTTCCTCACTGACAAGTGGGGGCGAGTATTTGTACATATGTTTACATTTATGTCCTAACTGACAATCCATCATGAACTCATGGCTCCTTTATCTAACTGAGCTGAGGTCAAGCAGTGACTTCTCCATGATGTCATCGTTTCGGGGGAGGAACGTCCGCTCAGACGTCGGTAAGCGCCTCCCGCTCGGACTGATCGGCCAGACTCGCACAGCGCGCCCGCCGATGTCTCGTCGGAGCAAAACGTAATCGTGCTGCAGTGTCCGACGTGCCCGTGACGTCAGAAAGTGGTGCAGGAAAGATGGAAGACAACAGCGAAGAGGGACTCGGACAGCAGCGACGCCGCTGAGGCCATGAGACGGTAGGCGCATACCAGCCGCCGTGGATGATCTGAACGCAGGGGAGGAAAATAGGATTTATTTTTGTGTTTTTTGCTCGTAGTTCCAAATCTTGTTTATGCTCGGGGGCTGTCAATTATGTTAGAGATTTCCGTTCAATTTCAACGCCTACATAGGTCGATCTTTTGGTAGAACAATGACAAAATTGCAACCGGAGTTAACCACATGTGAGCATTTCCATGTGCGTGTGCGCAAATCGAGTTCAAGTCGGAATAGCGGGAGGCAGCGCGTCCGATTATTCAGCCCAGCGAGGAGGGAGGAGGCAGTCTGCTGGTAAACAAGCCGGATGGATGAGGCCCTTAAGTGGGGCTGCTTTGTTGACAGGTATGATGCCCGCCGGTGACGGGCAGCCCGATCAGACAGGATGGGGTCCAGGCTCGGCGAGAAGGTAAGACGAGCCCACCGACCGCAGGGTGTGGCGACTGGGCCGCCCTGCACATCGTCGTCATCAATATCATCATCATCATCATCATCATCATCATCATCATCATCATCACACAACAACAACAACAACCACCGCAAAATATTTCATTTTATCATCAGTTTCAACCAAGGCCATTCACAAAAGGTACAATAATAGATCTGAAGTCAGACACTACCCTAAGGCTGCAGTTAATGGCACAGAAATAAGGTAGTCAGTTAGAATCTGGCATCATTGCACCTGCAATCCAATACTGAAGAGGCTGTAAATGGGTGAACATATTTGGATTGCGTCCATGAATTATGCTTTTCTGATTTTCACAGCAGGCATCACAGAGCCAGAAGCTGGTGATATTTGCTGCCATCCTCCTCTTGACGACCCTACTCATCCTGTACAGCTCCAACACTGGGAATGAAGCCGTCTTCGTGCCTTTCCACGTTGGAGGGATTCCCCGTGCTATTAAGACCACAGACCTGAAGAAATGGGCTGGGAAAGAGGGCTACGTGCCTCTCCGAAGGAACAAGGTGTTGTAGTAGCACATCAGAGGCCGATTGAGTTAAACTGAGGCAGAAAAAGCCACTATTTTACTGTACTCAGATGTATGGCAGAAACTAAGAAAGATGAATACTGTTTAGTCTGTTTTTCAATTTAATGAGTTTACATCCCTAAAATCACACATTTTCTTCCCTCCAGAGTATGACCTTGCACTGTCGTGACTGCGCGCTGGTGACAAGCTCCAGTCATGTTCTGGGCAGCCGGGCGGGAGAAGAGATCAACCGTGCACAGTGTGTAATTCGAATGAATGATGCCCCAACCATGGGATACGAAGCCGACGTGGGGAACCGCACCACTGTCAGGGTGGTCGCCCATTCCAGTGTTTTTAGAGTGACCCGAAGGCCAAAGGAATTCCTAAATAAGACAGATGACCATCCTATCATCATTTTCTGGGGGCCCCCAAACAAAATTGGGAAGGATTCCAAAGGCACCTTGTACAGATTAATCCAGAAAGTCAGCATGAGCTACAGCAACATGACGTGTTTCACTCTCACGTCAAGCAAGATGCGCAAATTTGACAGTTTGTTCCAGAGGGAGACAGGAAGAGATAGGTGGGTGTCTGGCGAGCTGTCGTTCATGTTCTTGCATGTTTTCAATGAAAGATTTCATATCTTCTCGTGTTTTTGTGTCTTTTCTCAAAAGACAAAAATCACAGTCGTGGCTGAGCACCGGCTGGTTCACCATGGTGATAGCGATTGAGATATGCGATAAAATCACAGTCTATGGGATGGTTCCACCAAATCACTGTGGGTGCGTACAGCTCAGATAAATGATTTAGTTTGTTTCACAACACACATTCACCACAGTTTTTATCGCCATCAGTCACAGACACTGTCAATGCCAATATTAAATTGTTTGACTGTTCACTTATAGTAAATTTAAAGCCTATTTTCTTTTTCCAAGGAGAAAATCTGTACTCAAGAAGATGCCCTATCACTACTACAAGCCGAGGGGGTCAGACGAATGTGTAACATATCTACAGAATGAGGGAGGCCGAAGAGGACATCACCATCGCTTCATCACAGAGAAACAAGTGTTTGCACGCTGGGCAAAAATCTACAATATCACCTTCACACACCCAAGATGGTGAAGAGACTGCTAGCTGGAGTTCCTCCACCTACAGAGAAGCAAATTACTGGATTTATTCACACAATTCTCATAAAATGTGTGAGCAAGGGGCACGCGGCTGTTTGAATTGTTCAGGATTGCTAATGGAAGCCAGGTGTGTCCCCGAATGATTCTGAATGGACAACAGCCGTTAATCTCAACTTTATGATAATCCCGAAATAATATTCCAGACATACTTCCAGGCAGTAACGCAACAGGTATCTGTTGCTCATGTTAACACCCAAATATGAGATTTATGATGTATTTTTACATGTTTGTAATGTTTTTGTCAATATGTCCTCAAAGTGCATGCTTCCCATGTTGGGGGGGATTATCTCAATGAGCACCTTTAACTTAGATGGCTACATGGCAAACAACCTACTGTTCATACAGATCTCAATAGAAGATAAGGTATCAGAGCACAACATATATAAACATTTAAATTCTTGTTTGATTCATATTCTATCCTGTCACATCTCTAGTCATCCAAGACAGTATTCAGTTCCCCACCTACACTGCAACAAGTGCAGTTACTCATGGCTTGCTTAACTTGCACAACAATGTATATCACACCTAAAAGTAACAATATACTGGAACATTTGATGTGGATTATGTTGTTTTCATTAGTTTGACAGATAATTTGAACAAAGCTTGCCTGATGAATGAAAACCTTTTACCTCAGAGGCTTTGGGGACATGCAGCCAAAGATGGGTGTACCCAAGAGAATGCGTCAATGTGTTGTAAAAGTTGAAACTGTAAACGTTGGAAGTGGAATGAAGTACACCTTTCATATGTATTGAACAGAATGACCAGCAAACGTTCCGTGAAAATATTCTTTGTGACCAGCAGCAGAGATTTGTAAGTGTATCAACAAACTGCATTACTTTTAAATGTAATTAGACTAACAGGCCACAGTAAAGTGGAAAACGTGCATCGGTAACTTATATTACATTAAGTAGCATGCAATTACCAAGCTATTAGCATGGAGAGAAAGTTATTCAGAGCAATGCTAAATTTTGAGTATAGGTTCTAAAAACACTAAACTCACATGCATTGGATAAAGGCGACAAAGTCTCACTCTTTCATTAGGAGGAGCAAAAAATTGTTTCACCCACAAACATATCTTAACAGATGAAACATTTGCTTACATCCTGCTTCACTGCGGAAAGCAAATCATGAATCAAGACATGTGAAGCTGCAAAGCATGCATTGAAATTATCAAAGGGTCTGTGGTTGGAAAAAGCCTCGAATGTACCTGCACTGAATGTATTTGTACAATCAAGTTTTGGGATTGTTTACTACTAAAGCTTTAGATGTGTAGAGGTTTCATTTACATGGCAATTTTGGGCCTTTGCACTCTGGAGCTGAATGGTGTCATTGATCAAATATGTTACCTGCAAACAATGGAGTTTTAGTACATGTTATTAGCTCTGACTGCCATTGGTGTTTTGTATGCGTCCAGCTTTGAAAATGTATTGAGTCTATGGAAACCTGCGTGTGAATATTCTTTCTCTCTTGAGCACTCACTCTCTGTCACTCTCCCTCCCTGTAACACTTGCTCGCTCAGTAACAACAAAAACACATACGGAGAGGTGAAAAAAAACACACGAACCAAAAGTTCCTGAAAGATAAAAATTTACTTCATCTGCACTTCCATACCAAAATGTCACATTAAAATAAAACAGTGCACATGTCAGTTCTTCGCTGAACCATTGGAAACATTTGAAAATGCAGCAGTGATCTTTGGTCTCAAACCTGCCATAGAGATTAAGATGGCCTCCTGGAGAGGGTGGGGAAAAAAGTAAAATAGTAACCAGAGGAGAATACAAGCAATCACATTAATCCTCTAAAAGAAAATAAGCAGGCACAACACTGATTAAATATGGACATGCTTCCTCACCTCTGTTCTAATGGTCCTGCTGCCCTGGTCAGGGCAGGTGTTCAGGTAATGGTCAAATAAAACACTGGGATCAGTTACATCAAGGTTTTGGTCAGCATCTACACTTGCCTCCAAACCCTGCAGACCTCCAAAAACTACCAAAAGATGCCTTCAAAGTCGAGAGGGAAAGGATTACATTTATAGCTAAACGATATTCCCTTGCTTTTCAGAATTTCTTTCAGAGTGTTTTTCCACTTTAAAGAACCTACTTGAAAGGTGCAAGAGTTGTTTGGTCCAGACTGGTCCCTTTTTCTGAAGTGCCCACGGTGAGGTCATATCCATCTTTATGTGGACTCTCAGAGAAAACAGCACCTGGATCGGCAATGCAGCAGAGATGATGCTGTGTGTGTGTGTGTGTCTATGATTACGCTGGACCGACAGAGGGCTGTCAGTGACTTACTGAGACAGGATGCCAGGCGGACACTGTAACCCCAGTAGATGCCTCCTCCTGTCCGAGGAACATGGGGCGCCACCACCACACCTTTGTACAACCGGCTCTCTGAGAATACACGTGCACACACATATTGACTAGGGGTAAAGAACACCTCTGACCAATCTGTTAAAGGACATGTGCTTAGTGCTGCACAGTGTGGGCCGCCTGCTAGATTTACCTTCATTTTGTGTCTTTTTCAGCTTTACAGTGACTCGCAATCCTGACTGCAGCTGTTTATCGATCTGAACCTCCTACACAAAGCAGATTAGTTGGTTTAAACAGTGCAGAGTGATGATTTGTGTCAAATCACATTTAGGTGATGATGCAAACTAAAACACATGCTCACCTTCCTCATCCCACAATTGACCAGTGAGCCTTTTCCTGCCTTACTTGGCCGGTCAAGTACTACTCCTTCCCGGTACTCAGACTCCTCATCTATTCTCATGTGGTGAGGGCTGTCAAGAGGATTGAGCAGTCCTAATGCGAGAGGAGACAAATTCTATTTTCCCCTCAGTCCAACTTTCATCTATGGTCATGGCTGGAGAAATGTGAACTATGCTTCATTACCTGCATACTGCAAATCTTGATGCTTAGGGAAGAACCACTTGCGCAGATACCTGTTGAGAGAAGTAAAGTGAGACTTCTTGTCTTTATAAAATGAAATCGACTCATGATTCCATTTGTGTCCAAAATGTCTCTACTCACTGAGGACATTCCAGATACTGCAGAATTCTCGCAAGCTGAATACATGCATGTCCTTTCTTTCCAATACCCTTAAATTCTCCTTCAACACTCCTATGGAACAAAACCCACAGACCTTTTTATGTTGAAGTCACTCTAAGGAGAAGACGATATGGGTTTTACGGGGCTCACTAACTTCACATCTTCCCCTTGTTCGTCGAAAACAATGATCTCATCGATGCAGAAGACGGCACAGGCACGGGCAATCTGTCCTGCCAGGTACGTACGCAGCTCTGCAGACTGAGCGTTGTCCAGCACAGAACCGGGCACAGCCACACTCACCGTGTAAAGCCGACCTTCAGGATCAGAGGTCAATTTCAGCATACGGCGCTCTGACAGTTATTAAGTGTGATGCGACATCAGTGTTACCTCTGGTTGTCTGAAGTTCAAGCTCTGCCTTCTCAGCCTCAGCTTCAGCTTCTTGTACCTTCTGCTGGTCTAGTTGTTTCATCAGCTTAGCATCTTTCTTTTGCTTCTTGGCCTCCTTGACTGTTCATGTCAAACGGGGTCATATTAATTTTATTGCATTAAATATAGCCAGTGGCTGAACAAAAGGACAACAAAAGTACACAACTGTGTTACTGGTTGGGCTTTTTTGAATCACTATCACCTCAAGGGTCTGTGGAAAATGATCTGAAGTGACCACTTTGGCCGATCACCATGAAATAATCGGACCGAGTAAGACCATTCTATTGTGTGCACATTGCAGCAGAAGCTGGAGAAATCAATGACGTCAGAGCTGTGGGCAGCTGTGACATAGGACAATTTCAGACCCGCATCTGCTTGCTTGGGCAAAATAGTTTTCTATTGCAAAGTAAAATAACACATTTTGCTGATAATGATTAGTTAATTTGTTAAAGCCGATTTGTGACATCACACCCCTGCGACACCTGCAGCACGAGAATCACTCTGGGACTGAAACATAAACACGCGTAGGTGCTGCGGAGGTTTCTGAATTCCAGCCTTCTCCGAGAGAACCCCGTGAACTTTGACGAGGTCCTAGCTCCTCCTGTTGAGAAGGTTGGCTACGGCCGCCTGGGTCTCTCCATGTTGTGAAAGTGCGTTAAGACATTCGTCAGTTGGCCTGAAGTGACGGAGACAGTGCTCAAGATAATGTCACGTCTCAACAACCGCAACGACACAGGCACGTTCTACACGATTGTGTCTTTCTGCATAGCTCTGTGACTACAGCACATGCTTCAGTTTACCCATTCAGCTTTTCGGAGGTGAAAGGTGGCGAAGGGAGGGGACGAAGTGTATCTAATCAGCCACTCTGAACGGTTGACATACAGTGTGTTATTACAGCCGATGGACACTGATGTGTGTGAACCTCATGCACATGTCCCCGGTATTACTCACTCTCTGCCTTCCTTCTCTTCCAGTTCACTCTGTCCTGATGAATACAAAAAAAGGTAAGCCATGCTGATAACTTTCACAGAGTAACATCTTAACCAAACACTACCTGCGAAGACTCGGTTTGGGGTCTCTTGTTCGTACTGTCAGAAGACATTTTCACACACGCTTGTTTGTGAAGACTTCCAGGTCAACTGTACCTTTCGAAATAAAAGCCCTGTGTATGCTAATTTCTGCATCACAAACAGACACGATTTCGAACTCGTAAAAGCAGTACAACGACTTTGTTCACTTCCACGTGTATGTTTTTCTTGTTTTGAATCACTTCTTCTCTTGTTCGCCCGGTTAAACAGTTAGCATGTTCGCATCTATTATCCTGAGACATATTCTCTTTTCACTGTATCCTGCTGTCTGAATGCCAAGGTGAAATATGTTTGTGAGGTAGTGTAAGTTTCTCGAGTTTGATATCATGAAAGAGTGATATTATTCAATAAGTATTTGTACGTGATGATAATTCAAGCATTCAAACGACACTCCACCTTTACTTAACATAACTGACTAATACCCTGTAGAAATTAGTTTATCAGTTGCTGATCAAATAATAACTCTTGCTCAAACCCAACACCATTCAAACTTCAATATCTCAACATTGAACAACACAGAGACTTAGGCCCATACATTATATGGATTTCTACACAACCCAATCAAAGTGACATGTCATTTTATTGGAATAGAGAATGACCAATCTTTGTGGTCACTCAGCATTTACACTAGGATACTGGGTGGAAAAGACGCTGCTCCCACCTCCAGTGTAACATAGCAACATGCTACAACTGTAGCATCACATTAAGTTATTAATCACACATGTGCATGGGTCATTAACAAAATGAAACATAGGCCTGAAGTTGACAGAGAATAATAAATGATATTTTTCTAAGCCTTAATTGTAAATGGAAACAAGTGGTTGAATAAAAGAACGTAACCAGTCGGGAAACTTTCATTCTTTTTATGATTCCTGATCAAAACAAGCCAGACTAAGATCTGTGATATTTGGTGTGCATGTATTGAAGGACAACAAAGTAATTTTTGCCTGTGGTGCTACTTTCCACTCCTCCATTCTCTCAAGATTTCCACTGCTGCATTCAATGTCGAGTCCTCCTATAAAAAACAGAGCAGTTAAAGTGAGTATGAGAGACAAACCAAAATTACATTACACAGTCGGAGTCATGGCTAAAAAAAGTGTTTGCATTTCAACCAATTACATTGCTCTTCAACTGAGTTTTACCTTCACAAAACAAAATCGGATATATTTGTCGAAGTCCTTCCTATGCTCGGCGCTGTAGAATGCTGAAACAGGAATGGTAGACAATCCCTGGAGAAAACACACACAAACACATAAATACACGTAAATAATAGGATAAAAGTCTAAATTCATATGGCCATTGCTCATTTACCTTCTCTTTTATCAGCCACTTCACAAATCTGAAGTCATAGCTTTCCCCTTCAGTGCTCGGGTCATTGAAGTCAACATCTGTACAAGAGATTGTTACGATGCTCTGAGATAAAAAGGTGATCTACCATTTCAGACTGATGAAACTCTATTGAGAGAACCAGCACAGATTCAGTGCAAGTCAACACATGTGAGCAACACTCACCAACAGAGGAGATATCAGCCATCATGAAGTAGCCACCCTCGGGCATGATGGGCTGCAAACCAACGCTCTCCAGACACAGTGCCAGCTTCTTTCTCTTGTCACACAACATTTCCGGGAGTTGACGGAAGTAACTCTCTGGCGTACCAAGTAGCTCATATTCTCTCTCGAATCCACGAGCCACAGCCTCCTATATAAAAGAAAGAAAAGATAGCTGCATGGTATGTGATTTCAGGATATCTTTCTTTACATTTTCAGTAGATATCTACAACACTATTAAGAGTGAAATACATGGAAGTTTGAGACCTGAGATAAAGATTTGACTCTAATAGAGCATACAAGGGAGCCCCCACTTTTTGTTCTTGCAAGCTTATCTTCACATTAGGGATGTCCGATATTGGCTTTTTTGCCGATATCCGATATGCCGATATTGTCCAACTCTCAATTTACCGATACCGATATCAGTCGATACTGACATGTGCGCCGGTAAACGCTTCAGGAGCGCATAGGCACTATTTCGGTGTAACGCAAGCATTATTTTATTTTTATCGTTTTTTATTTTATCGGTTTTAAAGCAAAAAAAACACGATACCGATATTACGTGTTTATGCTAATATCGGACATCTCTACTTCACACGTCAACTTTCAAGAGATTTACCGACATTTAAAATGCTAAACACAAACACACTTGTATATGCTGTGCATTATACAAACATTCATGCAGAATTCATGTCATGTTTTAATGGAAAACTAAAGGAAATAAATGTAGATAGAACTTATAAAAACAGACAGCGCAAAGAAAGAAGCATGTGATGACTAAACAATCAAATCTGAAACACTGAATTAACCTGGGCGGCAGTTGCGCAATGGTAGACAGAGTTTTGATGGATGTTCTGCAGGAGTTTGGTGATGTGCTTACTGCTTATAGCCCAACCAACCTGGGAAATAAACCAACAAACTGGAGTAAGAATGCATATTTTATAGTGCAGTGTGTAAGTGTGAGTTTGTGTGTGTGTGGATACTGCATAATATTACCTTCCAGCCAGTGGCACTGAAGGTCTTTCCGGCACTGCCTATGGTGATGGTTCGTTCCCACATTCCAGGAAGACTGGCTGGGAGTTGCAAGCACCCACAGATGTATGAAAAACAGCTCCACACCTTTTACTGAAGTCCTGCTGTAACTCACCTATCTTCACATGCTTGGCTCCATCATACGTCAGCCACTCGTACACCTCATCACTAATGCACAGAACGTTGTGCTTGATGCATAGATCAGCAATCATTTGGAGTTCTTCCATCTTAAAAACCTAGATAGGTTAGATATGCCATACAAACATGCTTACATCCAATAATTCATTCATGAAATAACAACTCCTCTGATGCAATGCACTGTGCCACACACATACTGTATACCACACAAGACAACCTTTCCATAACACTGACTGACTCTGTCCTCTGTAAATGCTCACTGAGCAATATTAGTACGTGAAAATAAGTGCAGGGATAACTGTTGCTCATGCTTAGGATTACAAATATGTGCTTAGAAAAGTAAAACAAGGGATTTTCCATTTTTCAACAAAACAGTACCTGTTACCTTATCACATGGCGTGGTCCTAACAATACATACACTTGCAAATGTTCCTAGGAGTGATGAAAAACTTGCCTTGCCTAATGGGTTGTTGGGAGTGTTAAACACAAGGGCTTTAGTTCTCGGAGTGAATTTACTTTCCAGTTCCTCAGGAGACAGAACCCAGTCTCCGCTCTCCAGCACCTTTTTGCCCTCATTTTTCTGCGATAAACCAGAAATAGAGACAAATACTGTTAACCGTTTTTGATCACCACATGTTTGCCAGATTAAAAACAGAAGAGAACTCACAGGCCTTAGAGGTACATACACTGCCTTTCCTCCTGCCATCTTCACCATTGGCTGGTAGCAGTCAAAGAAAGGTTCTATTATTATGACCTGGAAGACAAAGATGACAGCTGCACCACTTAAAATTAATAGAGTTGGCACTTCATCAATATTTAGAGTCTGTCTCCAAGTACTTGATGTTTACAACGATTACGGTAACTTGTGTCACTTCAAGTCTGCTTGAAAATGGGATACTTTCCAGGGAAAACATTTGTCAGAACACGTAAAACAAGTGAGACATATTTTGGCATTTGCTCTCTTTGGCTTTGATTTCACTCGTAACAACAAAATGTCTGGTCTTGACTTGTACCTATCTGAATTTTTTCTTTACCTCATCCCCTTCATCAATTAAGGCCTGGATGGAGGAGAAGAGGGCTTGGTATGCTCCGACTGTGACCAGGATGTTGTCAAAAGGATCAATGCCATGGCCCATGATTCCACTGAAGAACTTGGCCAAGCTTTTGACAAGAGGAGGGTGGCCCTGTACAAACGCGGTAAAAATGAGAACACAGAGTGAACCATCACACATTTGTGCGCTATTGTTGGGACTTAACAAGACACCGAAATTCTTGGCGAGCCCGATGAGGGCACATTTACACCTACAAAGCATCGCGTGTACTGGTGCATTGAGGCTCCCCCGTTGACGGCATCGCAGAAAGCGTCCTGTATGTACCTTGGTGGGGAGAAGTCGGGAAACCCCTGTCCGAGATTGACGGTTTTGTAGGCTGACGCGAGCGCCGTGAACTCAACCCTGTGTGTGGAAAACAGCTGATCAAGCAGGAAACGCCTGGCATGGAGTTGTGACCAATGTTTTGTCTCAACGACTGGAAACACCGAGTGTGCACTTAACCACACCAACTTCCTACATGTGCATCCACTTCCGATATACAACATCCTTTTTGTACTCACCATACGTTTTTATCGACGCCCTCTGTCCTGCGGGCGTGTAGTCGTCGCGCCATGCCAACCTGCTGGGAGATAATGCGTTCACGGACGCCCTGTTCCTGTCGGAAAAGTTTCTCATGCAGCGTCACTCACCTTCTGCCCAAAGCCGGCGAGTGACGTGTGGCCGATCACAAACGAACCACCCACAACACTCCGTATCATTGTTGTATGGCTTGAAGTGCCATATGCAGGCAGCAGAACAGATAAGTTATGCCTCTGCACGATTTGTTCCAAGCCCGCTTGTTAGCGGACAGGCATGGCGACGTATAGACGTGTGTTGGCGTGAGTGTGTGTGTACCTTTGCGCCGGGGTGCCTGTTTCTTCTCTCGACCGTGATAATCGCAAAAGACAAGGCTCACAAACTATCAATACTCTGTCACTGGTCTGTGGGTCACCGGGGGGAAGGAGGGTGGGAAGGCTGACGGCCAATGATTAATTAGTAGGCGGCACGGAGATGAGTAACGCTTACAAACTCTAACATTACATACAGCGTGAACAAAATAATTACAACATCGATGCGTCCGACAACAAATGTGTCAATTTTGAGATCGATTCTCATGTGAAATGCACCTGTTTCCACCGTGCACGCGCTTTTAAACATAGGTGTGTGTGTGTGTACTCCCCAGCTCCCCCAGTCACGCTGTATATTTTTCGGAAATAAATGGGACTCGTCCACCGCTGGCAGACCAGAAATATTTCTGCTTCCAAATGACACAGTAGTGACTTTTAGACACTTTTAGACTTGCGGTTTGATGCAGAACCCCCTGCAAATGTGCTACATCATTCCTCTACTCACTATTCAACTGATTCCTGACAAAAACATCTCTTGAATGTTTTCTATCCATTCAGTCATAGGCCCATAGCCTTGAGCGTGGATTCAACCCCTTAGTCTAGTGCTATTTAACTAACGTCAAGAGCTGAGGCGACAACACAGCCATTAACTGCAATTTTGTCTGTAAGCAAAGTTGAGTAAACGGGAAACTAGAAATGACAAGTCAGAAAGAAGTATGGACAATGTGCTTTTGATCCTCACTACCATCCATAACATACATATAGCATCAAATAGCGATGATTGAAGATGACACAGCTGTAAGCAAAGTGCACTTTAAGAATAACATTGAGACAGATTACTCAATGACAACACAATTATTAGAATGTAGTCAACCGCAACGTCCAGGACAAAGGTCAAATCTCCTCATTTCTACCACCCTTTTACAGGCCTACACTGCTGCCTTTGCCAAGTCCTCAGGCAGCACTCTGCCCCTCTTTCTCGCCTTCTCCTTCTTCTTCTCTTTTTTCATATTCTTGCGGTTCTGGATGTTCCTCCGTCGCTTGTCCTGCCGCTGCTGCATCTTCTCGATTACATTCTCACTTCGTGCACCCCAGCGCACCTTCCTCTGAGCCTGCAGCTTCTCTTTCTTCTTCAGCGAGGATCTCAGCATGGCCTCATCATCTTTGATCTTCACCCCCTCTGCCTTATACAGCAGGTTGGTCCACCTCATCTTCTCCTCCATGGCACGGGCCTTACCCTCATCTTTCTCTCGAAGCTGTTTCAACTTTGTTTTACGTGCCTCCACACGGCTGAGCAGCTGCTTATAGTTCTTCCCCGTCAGTGGTGTTATCTGGCCCTTCACGCTTTTCTTTTTGTTTTTCTTTTTAAGTGTTTTGTCGACATATCTGTCTTCCACGGTCTCCACCTTGTTGAAGATGATGGCCACTTCATTTCGTTTGCTTGCAGCTGGGGTGTGGATTATCTGTTCCTCTTTGACCTGTTCCTCTTGCTTGTTTTGAGCATTTTTTTCAGCCAGCCGTTTCATCCGAAACTCTTTTTTCTTCTGCTTTTTGCGCTCACGCTCCAGCTTTCGCTTTGCTCGCTTTGCCTGGACAGCCTCTGACGATGGATCCTTTGGAGTTCCCTAAAAAAACAGGTATATCAGATGAAAAGTATTTTCATGGCTAATGATAGTATCATTAAAGTAGATCAAGCTACACATGTTCAACTTGTCTTCTTTACTTTCTGTGTTTGAGTCGTATTTCATGGTCAGCATCACTACAAAAATCTGCCTTTAAATCTACACTGCATGTATGTACAGTATGTGTAAAATATATTTCCTAATGTTCTCTCAACAAGAGAAAGACATTAAGGATCAGCACCTATGAAATTACTACAGATTAGACAACATAATAGACGTGTTCAAGAATGTTAACAGTGAGAACTCTGAACACTACTGTTCATGGGTTAGTATCCACTCATTACATTACATTACATGATACTGGAAGAGCATAAAAGGGACATTGCAGGAAAACTAGCTATTAACAACTGGACCAACAATTTGGACATTTTTTCAGTTTACAAAGTCCCAAATACACACAAATATAAATTTGCAACTGAGAAAAAATATTTGAGAGAATGTTTTGTCGCACTAAGAATAATGATCTTAACTCGGATGCTGTTGTGCAGATACAGTAGAGATGGACAACATTGTGAATGATACCTGTCCCCTGGCCTCTTCAATCTTTTCGTGTAATCTCTTGCGTAGAACATCTATTGTGGTGAAGCTGGAGGTGGCATTTACACCTGGGAAGTTGGACGATACAAATCACAGATGAGCATGTCACAGAGAAAAGTCAGGCCAGTATCTTGAGACTACATGGTGAAACTGGGTTGCTGTACCTTTAGCTGACTGTACTGCACTTGTTGTGACTCCATTGGTGATCTGTGTTTTGGATCCATTCTGTTTGGGTGGAGCAGACTGCTTCTGTGCTGCTGCAGGCTGTGTGAACTTCTGTTGAGGTTTGGGGGCAAGCGCTGTCCTCTCATTTGGCCGCTTGTCTTTAAACCGCTGCTTTTTGCATTTTTTCTTCTTTGGGGGGCCACCATCGGTTTTACCCTTAAAATTAGCTGCACAGAGAGATGATCGGACGCATGTTATTGGAGACTTCTTAACATCTTCAGAGAAAACAGGCAGCCATTCCCCTATTACAGTAAACAGGACGATAGGGAAACTTGGTCATAGTCAGTATCACAAGGCTACACAATCACGCTTTCAATGATGAATCCCTCGGTTAAAAGATAAATCAACAGAGTCACGATCTTGGGCGCTTGGAACATAGTCTGAGCATAGTCAGTTTTAGAACATTGTCTGATCGATTGCACAGTTTCTTATAGTCATAATCTATTTTAAGATGATCTATTCTGGAATCGAGAATCCGCGGTTAATGCTATGTTATTGTATTCGACAGAATGAGTGATAAACTGAAATGAGAGATGAGACATTCATTACCAGGTGGCCTCTTCCTCGGCCCATCAGATGGCTGGGAAAAGACTTTCTTTGCTAGTTTCTGAATATACGCGTCCTTCGCGGCGAGGTCCATGACGTCAACAAACAGCTGTTAGTACAAATAATCCGGAGGAATCACTGTTTTGAAATAGTAAAAATGTTGCACTGTACACGCGTGGGTCACACGCATCAGGGGGGAGGGAGGAGGGTACTCTCTGAACCGGAAGAGGTAACACTAAAAACAGTCCGCCCTCAATGAGAAACATGCCGCTTATGTAGCCAGACTCATGGGTCGTTGACTCGCTGTCTTAAATAATTTATTTTTACAATTCACCATGGCTTCGCTTAGGTCACTGCTGGCGTATTCCACCAACGCGCTGACGGCTCTAAGTAAGCAGGTCAGTGAACTTATTACGGCCTCAATCGACACAGGTCAATGTTTGGATTCCCTTTCTGTTCATCTATGCTGTTGTGTGTTTGCAGAGGTGTGTCATTCACATTAAGAGGACTGTCATTCTGTCCAGAGTGCCCCGCATCAATTGCGAATACGGTAAGAAAGGCGTGATTTCTATGTACCGGTTTGTTACATCAAGTCCAGTACTTAATCTCATATCAACGGCATTATCTTAAGATTCTGCCTATGTACGGTGTGTTCATGTAAGACGGTCAAATTATACCAATACACCATCGCATCCAATGCATTGCTGCGGTCATTCAAAATAACACGCAGTTGTGTCATTAGATCCATTTCTCAATGTCTCCCACTTATAGTCTTCCGTTATTCAGATTTGCCACACGTTTCCTAAAGTGCAGAAAGCAAAACTTGTCTTAGTAGAAACCTCACCAATTTTTGAATAGAAAAATACTGTGCAGAATGATAAGGTCAGCAGACAATGAATTCCACCCTACCTCCATATTTTGTCAATTTTCAATGCTTTATATTGTTCATGCCAGGTTGGCGCATAAAATTTGGGCAACAGTCTCCGTACTCTACGGCTACTGCAGCTGGAAAGGGTGAAGACTCCCTCCTCAAGTGGTTCCTGCTCCTCATCCCTGCTACCACCTTTGGCCTTGGCACATGGCAGGTAGATGCAGTTTGTAATTGAGAGCAGACATTATACATGCTGGTATTATTTCCAGTCAGACAGTGTAATCATGAAACTTCTGCACTTCTGTTAATATCTGTCCAGGTGAAACGTCGTCAGTGGAAATTACATTTGATCGATGAGCTGACCAGGCTCACCACCGCTGAGCCCATTCCACTTCCACCTGAGTAAGTGCCAGCAAGGATGAAGGAGGTGATCTGTCCTGGGTGCAAATGCATCATTGAATATGTTTTTTTTACATCACACAAACATTAGAACATCGCACTTGCACATTGTAGTCAACCAGATTGCCAACTAATGGTGGACAAATGACCATCATACAGACAAGGTCATTTGTCTAGTATTCACACCATAGACAAGGACTCGAGTTACATCGGGGGGGGCATTTAACATTGTAATTTTGCATCATGGAGTCACATGCTAATGTTTCAACTGACATTTTGAATGAAGAATCCTATGCAGATTCTTATATTCTCTCTGCACATGTCAGTCCCCTGGAGCTGGATGATCTGGAATACAGGCGGGTCCGAGTTCGTGGACGTTTCGACCACTCAAATGAGCTGTACATTCTGCCTCGATCACCCGTTGACCCAGATAAAGAGGCCAGAGAGGCTGGCAGATTGACCTCTAGCGGAGAGACCGGCGCAAATGTCATCACCCCATTCCACTGTACTGACCTTGGGTGAGACACTGGAAAAACCATCACTGAAAACACAAACTGACTTTTGACTACATTTTGCTCTTCCCACTGCAGCATCACTATACTTGTGAACAGAGGTTATGTCCCCAAACAGAAGATAAGACCTGAAACCAGGATGAAAGGACAAGTCTGTATTTCAGTGTTAGCCTGACAAAATGTCATGAACCTCATTGTTGCTTCATTTATTTTTTTATACCCAGCCATCTTTATGCTCTCTGCTAAAGTGATGTTCCTTTGTAGGTAGAAAGAGAGGTAGATGTAGTTGGAGTTGTCAGGCTGACGGAGACAAGGAGACCCTTTGTCCCCAGCAATGATGCTGAGAGAAATCGATGGCATTACCGTGACCTGGAAGCCATGTCTAGCGTCACTGGGGCCGAGCCCATTTTCATTGATGCTGACTATGGTAAGAATCTGCATAGAGTATATGGTCACTCTTCTGTTTGGCTGAGGAACACAATTGTAGACATGTGGACTGGAGATATTACTAAGGCTTGGTCAGCACAACAAATGCCGTCTTCTTGTGTGGCATAGCGAGCACAATTCCTGGCGGGCCAATAGGTGGACAGACCAGAATCACACTGAGGAATGAACACATGCAGTATATAGTAACATGGTATGTGTAAATCATGCTCCACATTTAGGTTTAGATGTTCATTTCACGTAACACAGTATTTGTAATGGTTATCTTCTCATTGTTTTTGTAGGTATGGCCTCTGTGCAGCTACCTCATACATGTGGTATGCCAAGTTCATCAAGAATATCATATGAAATGTTAAACTGGTCGAGCATTTTTCTGATGCAGATGAGTGCTACCAGGGATCCAATGCGTGTACATTATAATGGAATACTCAATAAAAATGGATACATGATTGACTCTGTTTGACCTGTCCATCAATACTAAAGATGGGAACTTCGACCTTCACATGCAGTACCAAAAGTGTTGAGTTTCATGGTATCACTTGCAATATGATAACCATGATTGGAGTGCAATTATTACAATTTAACTATAGATGAGATGGCGATACAACTTTCAGGTGCAAAGCACTACTTCAGATGATAGAATGCCCCAGTTGAGGACAATTATTTCCCCAGTATCACTTGAATAAGCATGTTGCTTGTTGGAGTTTTCAATACTTCACTGAGACAATAAAAAGTACATCAGTGTGTCAATAGCAAATTTATTTTTAAATGCAAGTTTAACCAAGCTTGGTAGCCAGTTCCTTGGCCTTTGCCTTTTCCAGCTTGTTGATGCGAGCTGTGGATTTGGGGCCCATGATTCCACCTCCCCAGTGACGGCGGATCTAAATGAGATTAAACAGAGGGGTTGATCGGCACTGTCCATAAAATCTGATGTATGCAGATAAGATACAACATTCTCACAATACTTTTCACTCACCTCCTCATATCTGTCATTGTAGTTGGTCCTGATCGCTTCCACAAGCTTGGCTAGTGCACCTTTGTCCTCACTAGAAAAAAAATCCAATGTAGCTGCATGAACACAACTGATGAACATAAGACTTCTTCATCCTTACATTTTTTTTTTCAGTCCTTGATTTCGAGGTAGTCTCTGCTCAGGGTTAAAAAGCTCGTATTGAAATCCACACAAAGGATTCAGGTGAAGAAATTCAAACATCATTGCGAGAGACAACCTTTACTGAAATACACCACTATCAAATAATTACCCATGCAGGCAAGTGTCTTGAAGAAATGTGGCTTACTTCTCAAATAGGTAATTAACCACAACCATACCAGGGAAGGCAACACTACGAGGTAATGACTTTTGTGAATGAACAGCCAACAGCACGAAACCATGTCACCACATTATCTTGACGGACCAGCCTGCATGGGACATAATATGGTGCACTTCTTTAGTTGACTTGGGCTACTTACGGGTTAGTCTGTGTGAAGGCAACTGAGGTGCAGGTCTTTCTGTGTACCAGCTTGCCCAGCCTGGCCTTGCCTTTGACAATGCAGTATGGGACACCCATCTTGCGACACAGAGCAGGCAGGAACACGACCAGCTAGGAAGATACAATCATTTCAGAAAAATGTCACATTTCACGAGACTTCAGTGGAGTTTTGAGAGGGATAAATTCCATGTATATGTACTGAGATATAAAAAAAACAATCTCAGTGTCGCTGTCACCGCTCAGGGTTAAAAAGCTCGAATTTTGATCCACACAGAGAATTCAGGTGAAGAAATTCAGACATCATTGCAAGTGACCACTGTGTAAACAAACAGATTTCCCCCTTGCTCTGCTGTGGCGACTTAATTTACCTCAATGGGATCGACATCATGGGCGATGACTACCAGCTGGGCCTTCTTGCTCTCCACCAGGGATGTGACGGTGTTGACACCTATGAGTAAGAGGGAGGCAGTTTGTTTGCTATTTTGTATACTCCATGTACAGTTTATAACCCCTAAATCAGGATTTAAATGTTTAAGACAGTGCAATAATATCACAAAAGAGACATCAGGTAATCTTTGCCCTCAGGTAAGTCTACAGCATGCATACAGAGTCAATACACCAAAACAGCACTTGCCTGCGCGGATGACAGGAGGCCTCTTGGTGGGGGTGTCTCCTTTTCCGGCCGCCTTCTGTTCAGCACGGGCCAGCAGCCTCTGCTTCTTCTCCTGTTTGGTTTCTGGCCTGTATTTATGGGCCAGCTTGAACAGCTGCGTGGCTGATGAAGAGCATTCACATTACAAATTAAAATGTGGTCAGCTGGGTGGCACCAACAGACAGTCAAAAGTATTTTAGAGAGTGCATCAGCGATCTTGGTGGGAATGTCAGCAATGCTGTTAAGATAGCAAATATTCTTTAACATCATTTGCACCACAGAGAGCAGTGAGAAACAGTACTGCGTAAGTAGTGCCATCTCAATCCAAAACAGACGCATCTCTCCCCAATGAAGCTTACCTGTCTGGCGATCCAGAGCCTGGGTGAACTGGTTGATCGCAGGGGGAACCTTCAGACGCTTGTACAGAATGGCACGTTGCCTCTGCAGGCGAACATATCGGGGCCATTTCACAAAGCGTGTCAAATCACGCTTGGGCTGGATGTCCTGACCTGATGAAGAGCACATGCTTAGCCACTTGAAGTAAAGTGACGCCCATCTAGACTTCATTCACTCAGTGCATCAGCGATCTTGGTGGTTTGTCTACATAATTATTTGGATAGCAAATATTCTGTTACATCCTCTGCACCACAGATTGTGTTACCATTATTTGAGACTCATTCAGACTTACCGATGCCAAAGTTCTTGGGCCTCTTCTCAAACAGTGGGTTCACCACTTTCTTGACCTCAGGTTTCTTGGCCACAGAAGGGGCCGGTGCCACCTTCTTTCCCTTCGCCTTCTTTCCCTTAGGCTGCAGAGTCAAAATGAGATCACATTCCCCAGTCAATCACTGTAATGTAAATTCATTTTCAACCACACTTAAGTATATTAATGTACGAAGTTAAAGGAAGCCCTTTGCAGTCTACACCCATCCACACTGGGACAGCCCACCAAACACTTCAGTCCAAAGCCACAGGTCGCAATGTTTACAAAATTTACCTCAGCCTACAAAATCATAGAGAAAACCCAAATCGAACACACGACTGAGACTAATTTAACGTACAACGTGTTCGGTAAACGCGCATGTGAGGTATCCAGCCGGATTGCCTCCTACAACTTCAGTTGGTCGCGTGTATTGTCTAACTTTTCACATTAAGTAGTTTAAAGTTAAGTCCACATACAATGATCGAGATGAAAATATAAGTGTGGAAAATAGGCAGGATTTGGCATGTCGCTAAATGCTAGTCGTGGCATCCCGGCGTAGCTTGTCGCACCGGCCACTTCACAGACCCAGTGAAGGGATTCACACTAATATCTCACGCCATCCACCCAAAATAGAGTTACAGACTGACCGTGCACGGAATGTGTATACGGAAAATATGCGGTCTGAGTTCATTACATATGGTAAGATGAGGATGTACACGGATTTAAGTCATACAAAAGGTCTTGCTGAAATACAGCTAATGTACCCACCATGTCGGTTCAGGCTGAAAGGAGGAGCAAGGGTTCATGGGTAACCTAAATACCGCGAGGCTTGCAGCGTGATTACGTGTACTGTTGCGCGCTGACTCGGAATCAGATCTTAAAAACCCCGCAAGGAGGTCTAGCCGGAAAGAAGATACATCAAACTGTTTCAGCGTCAGTGTAAAACTCAGTCGATAACCCTCACAATTTACGTCATATTTGGTCGACGCATGGGTAATTTGCTTCGGTGTTTATGTACATTTATTTCAAGCGAGCACAGGCAGTGCCTCTCAAGTACATATCCAACAGATCTTATCTCTCAAAATACGGTGATTTTATAGAAAAAGAACAGATTTTGTTTGGTTCGTCCCCCGGGTAATCGGCACCGCGCCAAAATTTATTTCTAACAGAACAGTTTCAACTACGGATAAATCTCGACAATACAAGCAGGACTAGAAAAGATTCTGGGCAATCACTGAAAACAGAGCTTTGGGTCTCGATGACGACAGAGCACTGTCCCCGCCCACGGCCCTGCGCCTTGCCTGCTCACTGACAGACGAGTGGAGGGAGCAGTGTTGTGATGGTGGGCCAGCTGGTAGCCCCGCTTCGCCCGGCTCTTCACTGCATCTAGCTAGCGCTTGGCCGACTGTCGTCCCTTCACAATGACCTGTTTATCACAAGAATGAAAACCACAGACAATGACAGCTGCGACTGTCGGTAAATACGAGTCCCGGCACTCACGAACGGATTTCTCAACAATCGTGGGTGGAATATCAAGCCTTTAACCACGCATTGTTCGCACATTGGGACTTGTCAGGTGGCTAAAGCTAGGTAGCTCCCGCTAATGGAGGATGGATCAAAACAATAACGTATGATGGAGTTACTCCAGTGAAGGTGGACATTTTTGTGGTCCGTGATTCGCTTAATATTGTAGCAAGCGTCCATCACGACATCGCACTCCCTCAATTGTTCTGGTGTTGGAATTACGAGCTGTCTACATTAATAAAGGTCCCTTCAAGAAAAGGTAACAACGATGGCCGAGCCAGACAATTGTCCCCATCTGGACTCAATGGGAGAGGTGACCAAAGAGGACCTCCTCCAGAAAGCCAAGGTGGGAATTTGTTTCGCCTCATGGTTATTATACAGTAATTTCTATTTTCTTCTCTTACGTCGGAGAGTTCCAGACAAACATTTACCATATTGTCTTGCATTTGCCACCTATTGGCTACATAGTGCCCAAGGAACCGAGGAACATGCCGCCAAATGGTCAACAGTGAACAAGGGCATAACATAGCATAAGATCAGCACAACATAAAGCGTAAAAATATATGTATTTTCTCTTTTTAACGTTGCAGGGAACCTGCCAGTCCTGTGCAGCAGGGGGACCAAATCTGTGGGCCTGTCTCCAGGTGGGAAGAGACTCTTGATTATGAATGGATTTTCTCACCTTTTCTGTTGCATAGCAGTGTAGATGTATAAGTTACAAATTAGTTTGTGGCATATTTGTTGTGTTTATGGTATATACCAATACATTTAGCAAGATATTGTCCATGAATCAATGCATAGCAGGGTTAAACTTAATTACAGTACATATGGTAAGAATATCCCCCTTCTTTCAACATTAACAACATAAGTTGACATTGAATACACTTTTAAGTGTAACACAGAATGGAAATGCAGTAAACCTCCAAGGTTCATTTTGTCAAGATGAACCGTGATTTTTGGTTTGAAGACAGTGGCTCTGTCCAGACAGGAGAGCTGAGGTGTTAGTTATGGGTTAAAATGAGGTGTTAGTAAGGGGTTAAAATGTTAGAGAGGAAATGAGACAATCAGAGGAACATCTAAGGTCAGAGAGGCAAGACTGTGATGGTTTGGTCAGGTGCAGAGGAAACGGTGGATATATCAGACAAGAGGATGATGGAGATGAAGTTGCAGGTGGGAAAATAGGAAAAACAAGAGGAAAAAAACATTTGTCAATGAGTATGATCCTTTCGTCAATGGCACACATTTTACATACCTTACATAATGGTCTTTTGTCAGGACCAAGATTACACTTAATATATTGCTACAAACAGGACAGCCAATAACTACACACTTACTTAGCCTTAGGAGACTTAGGCTTTATTTGTCATTGCTTTGGAGAACAAGTTCAGCGAGCACCTAGATTGCGTATCACCCTTTCCAAGGTGCATATCTAACATACAAGAAAAGAACTGAGGTACTTGAGGACAATTGCATTATACATTACTTACTCACCACTTTCACCAATTTATTTAACATTCATAAATATCAGGTTCAGAGAGGTGCTCTATTTGCTCTGATTAAATAAATGTGGAAACTGACCCAATCTAATGTGTCTGGCTGCAGAATGACTGTACGTATGTTGGTTGTGGGGAATCGTACTCTGACCACAGCACCTTGCACGCACAGGTAAAGCACATTCTGGTAAAATATGCTTAGAGCCATTGTTGTTATGATTATGCAATATAATGTCCCAAGACAATTTACATTTCTGCAATTCTCTATCCCATCTATGCAATGACTCCCACCAGGCTATGAAGCACAATCTGACAGTGAACCTGACGACATTTAGGATCTGGTGTTATGTGTGTGAGCGGGAGGTGTTTTTGGAGCAAAAGCCTGCTCTGGTGCCTGCTCCTGCTGTCATTCACCGGTGTACACCCACTGAGCAGGTACAGCTCAGCCATAGTTAGAGCACCATACATCGTTTATCTGTCTCTGTTCGGTGACATTCAATTAAATAACTTGATGTGCAGATTTATTTCATGTGCAGATGTTATTTCAGTTTCACCCAACCTGGATGCTTTGTATACCATTGATATCACATTGTCACAAATCATTCATTCTAGGACGCAGCATCTCAGCCAGCAGGCCATCCATTAAAAGCGGTGCCAATAGCTGTTGCTGAGGAAGAAGCTTCAGAGTCAGAGGACGATGAACTTAAACCTAGAGGTGCATTTATGCAAATATTCTTACAATGAACAAGACACTTTGGAAGATGCGAGCTTGATGATTTATGCTATTATGTCCAACGTTTGAAATATAATGTTAACACCTGCCCCAGTTTCCGTCACTGAAATCTACTCAGTCTTTCTGGTGCATATGCTTGAAACGTCTTTTTTTGATAGGCTTGACAGGAATGAAAAATATTGGAAACTCCTGCTACATGAATGCAGCTCTTCAAGCGCTGTCCAACTGGTAAGGTCACCCCTACTAAATCAGCATCTTTGGCAATATCTTAATGTATTTGTACCAAACAATGCCCTAACTATTTGGCTGATATGATTTTTGTTGTCCTCTCCTCTCAGTCCTCCTCTTACTCAGTTCTTCCTCGACTGCAGTGGACTGGTGCGGACTGACAAGAAGCCAGCTCTGTGCAAGAGCTACCAGAAACTCATTTCAGAACTGTGGCATAAAAAGCGGTAATAAACATATGCAAAACATTTGGAGTACTTTTCAACACCTTTGAAAATCACAACAATTTGTTTTAGTGACCCGTCTGTCCTTTCAGGCCCAGCTATGTTGTCCCCACTAGTCTGTCCCACGGCATCAAATTAGTCAACCCCATGTTCCGTGGCTACGCACAGCAGGTGAGGCTTTTTTGCAGTATGTATATCTTGCATCATAGTAGGTTACACAGAGCCGTCTGTCTGTCATGTCATCATTTTCTAAATCTTCATTTTCCTTCTTATTTTTCAGTCTAAATCTGCTACACATCCATACATGACAAATGTTATTATTCATTTACAGTGTCCTGCAATCTTTTGTTTCTATTTTCCTGTGTTTGCAGGACACTCAGGAGTTCCTGCGCTGTCTAATGGACCAGCTGCACGAGGAGCTGAAGGAGCCCCTCACTGAGTGCAGCATGAGTGGGGAGGGCAGTGACGGGGACGAGAGAAGGGATGGTGACCGTTCACCTTCAGAGGATGAATTTCTATCCTGTGACTCCGGTTCCAGCAGTGATAGAGGGGAGGGCGGAGGTGGGGGAGACACGGAGCTGCTCGTACAAGATGAATGTGACGGCGTCAGACCACGGGTGGTTGGGGCACGGGGATTGATCTCTGAGAAGGAGAGACTGAAGGAAAAAAGGGTGTCTGGTTCACCTTTACATGGGGGATCGCAAGAGATGGATGAAGATGCAGATGTAGATACCATGGCTGGGGAGGGGGTGCCTGAGCGGGAGCCTGAGGAGGAGGCATCAACTGAACAACCAACTCAAAACAGCGAGGCTCAAATTCAGGGAAACAACTACACAGCCAATACAGGGCAAGGCCAATGCCAGAGCAACAACACCTCAGGTATAAGACCAGCCTCCACAAGGGTGTCAGAACATAGATAATGACTGACCTAGACATAGACATGTCCTGTGATTTAGAACATGTTTCAGTAACAATATTCATTGTAGGTTTTTTTTTGTTCAAGGCTTACATTTCATTGAGTTATTTTACTTTCCAGAGCCAGACAATGAAGCCTCAATGACCCAGCCTCAGTCTGTTCCCTGTAGTCCTGTGCGAACCTTACAGGAGCTCCACCCTAAACTCTCTTCCAGTCCACCCCGGTGCAGTCCCCTTCGTTCTTTGGGACCTGCTTATTCGTTCAAAAAAGGTTTGTTAACGTGGGCCTTGGTCAATGTCTATTCTCTTATGATATCAAACCTTTGCCCCCTCCAAACACTGAAATATTTATGGATCTTTTACTCTCAGTATGTCCTCTCTGCCGTTCATTTTGTCTTTATTAAGCTTGCCTCACTGTCTTCCAGCTCAGCTGCTTATCAGTTCCAGGAAGAAAAAACTATCTCATTATCGGAGCGTTATTTCTGACATCTTTGATGGCTCCATTCTCAGCCTGGTCCAGTGTTTAACTTGTGACAGGGTGAGCTGTTATTCACATATTCAACACTAGATGGCCACACAAAAGCAGCGCTCCATCTACCTGTCCATTTCCTTTTTATATTGTATGTGTCTTGGTACACAGTATGTAGTATGCATATTGTGTATACATCCATCATTAAAAATGATAACAATTGCCTTGTAGGATTAATGCATGATAAATGATATCAATGCATGATAAATGATTGTTGTTACTGTCCATTAATGCAACAGAGATATGCTGTGTAAAGTCGTCCTCTGGATGTCTGGCAGGTCTCTACAACAGTGGAAACTTTTCAGGACCTCTCCCTTCCCATCCCTGGCAAAGAAGACCTGGCAAAGCTCCATTCCACCATCCATCAGAACCTGCCCGCCAAGACAGGCATGTGTCCAGAGAATTATGGCTCACAGGGTTGGATCTCATACATCATGGACTCTATACGCCGGTCAGTGGACAACACAGACGAACAAATTTTCTTATTCTTGTGTTTATCTGTCACTGGTGATGATTGATAAAGTCTGTCAAGTTATTTGCTTGACCAAAACTATTTTCCAAACAAATCCAATAACCAATAACAAACAATTCCCACATTTTCAGAGTTATTGTCCTTATTTGTCAGTGACATTTTGATTTTATCAACAAATTGTGAGCTGGAGTGTAATTTTTATTTATTTTTTGCTATGTCAAACTCATCCGTCCACCAAGTTGGTTACAAATCGACACTTTCAGTTATGGCATACATGATTGTTAAGGAATACAAGGTCACTTCACTTTCACCACAAAATATAGAAATTGTGGTAAATGCCAAATACAAAAAATGAAATTTATGTCTGACTAAGCCCAGGCATCTTTTTTTTTGTTTGTTTGTTGTTTTTTTGAGGAAGGAGTGGCCCTTCAAACCCTTGGCTGTAGATTTTAAGAGATCATCAATATATTAGCAGAGAAACAATGCCACTAATCTTCCGTGTGATCTGTCCCATATTTATATCCCACAGATTCTGCTGAATGTCAATGACTTAAGCACAAATTCAACAGGGTATTTGAGATTTTTATTGTTTGCAAGCAAACGTGAGCCATTTGCACAGTGTCAAATTGTTTGTCCACCTCCATCAAGCTCTACACTTAACAGAATTCTGCCCTATTCAGCTCAGGGTAAAAAAGCAGGTTACCCTGTACTATTTCTGCATTGCAGATGGGGTTAATTTAGCACATTGTCACAAACACCTTGTGGACACAAATTGTTGGCAGTGACTTTGTTTGCGGATCTAATCACTCCTCTGTGGTTCCCTTAATGAAGGTTTGTAGTGTCGTGTATTCCAAGTTGGTTTTGGGGACCTATGGTCACATTGGAAGACTGCCTTGCCGCTTTCTTTGCTGCAGATGAGTTGAAAGGTAAAACTAATTCTAGACCTTTACTGCAACATGCTACAATATGAAGTTCCACATATAACGCCAAATGTCTTTTTCACAGGTGACAACATGTACAGCTGTGAGAGATGCAAGAAGTATGTACAGACTTTCATTAATTTGCTATTCCAGTGATCTCATCTTTTCTCAACAACAATCATTAAGGAGTACCAACGTGTGAATGCGCTCACTCTGCACTTCCTCTATTCACAGGTTGAGGAATGGTGTGAAATATTGCAAAGTGCTTCGACTTCCAGAGGTACAGATCGTCATTTTTCTCTCCTGGCAATGAGCTCCTCCCCCTGATGTGCTGAAGCCCAATGCTTTGTGTGCAGATTCTGTGCATTCACTTGAAACGCTTCCGCCATGAGGTAATGTATTCCTTCAAGATCGGCAGCCACGTTTCCTTCCCGCTGGAGGGTCTGGACATGCGGCCTTTCCTGGCAAAAGAGAGTTCTTCCCAAGTCACTACTTACGACCTGCTATCAGTTATTTGTCACCACGGCACGGCAGGAAGTATGTGAACATTTAATTTCAGACAACAGTCACATCAGCAGCATAATTCCTTCTCTGTTGAATAAATAATCCAATGGATTGTGTTAGAATTGATGTTTTTCTGTCTGGTGCAGTCAAAGTGCTCCCATTTCTAATTTCTGTTTCCGGTAACGTTGTTGCTCAGGTGGACATTACATTGCCTACTGTCAGAATGTAATCAACGGCCAATGGTATGAGTTTGATGACCAGTACGTGACAGAAGTGCATGAAACAGTGGTGCAGAATGCAGAGGCGTACGTTCTGTTCTATAGGTAAGTGGCTGACTCATCAGTGTAAGACCGTACTTATAAATGATACTGGCGTGCTCCAATACTGCATGTGTGGCTCATGTACAGAAAAAGTAGTGAGGAGTCGGTGAGAGAGCGGCAAAGAGTGGTGGCTCTGGCAAACATGAAGGAGCCCAGCCTCTTGCAGTTCTACATCTCCAGAGAATGGCTCAACAAGTTCAACACCTTCACCGAGCCAGGCCCCATTAGCAATCACACATTCCTCTGTCAGCATGGAGGTATGTTACAAGATTTGTGCCCTCCATAAAATGGATAGTCTGAAAAAAGGCACATAATTTGAGTATTGCCGTTGTGCAGTGTTTTGCAACGCTGATCGTATTTCAGGGTTTTCTGTATTGGCAAATATTGCATTTACCCGTTGGCCCTACATCAACACACTCTGTTCCTCATGTATCACACATCTTTATGAAAACAATTATGTGGTGAAAAACTATTTTTATGGCTTATAAATGCGTAATTGCATGCGCTAGTTTTTATATACATTTTTGTTGGAGGGTATGACATTTGGTTGAGCGAGTGTTTCATGACCCTTTTTAACTTTTTTTTTTAATCTATATCCAGGGATTCCACCTAATAAATACCACTATGTAGATGACCTGGTGGTGATCATTCCCCAAAATGTCTGGGAGTATCTTTACAACAGGTAAATAAGAGACATGCTGTTTGTATTTACTGACCAAATCATATACTGACCAAATCCAGATAAGAGCAGCAACCTTTTTTAGCAGACTTAATGGAGGGTTTACAATTAGGACGATGTGAAAAACTTCCATTAAGTCACATACAGCTTGTAGAATGGACAACATTGTGTCCATTCATTGATGGGATATACCGTAAGTGAGTCGTAATGTATATGTCACCAGTGGTTGTAAATTTAAATGACTTACTTATCAACATTATTTTGTTCAAAATGAGTTGAGCTCTGATATCTGTATGTATTTCTGCACATAGTTTTGGTGGTGGCCCAGCAGTCAATCACCTTTATATGTGCACCATCTGCCAGGTGGAGATTGAGGCGCTGGCAAAGCGCAGAAAAATGGAAATAGACACGTTCATCAAGGTATTTGTCACAAGATCTGCTTTACTCTGTTTATACGTAGAGTCTCAAATTGAACATGTAATACCCACCATTCACAGCTCAACAAAGAATTTCAGGCTGAAGAGGCTCCTACAATGATCCTGTGTATCAGCATGCAGTGGTTCAGAGAATGGGAGAGCTTTGTGAAGGGCAAAGACAATGGTACCTTTATAACAGCTGCATAAACATCCCTTTGCCAACACCTCTCTTCCTCAATTTCCTCTTTTTTGTACTAACATGTTATCCTCAGACCCACCTGGACCCATTGATAACAGTAAAATCGGTGTCATGAAAGGAGGACACGTCCAACTTAAGCAAGGTGAGCCTGTGCTATAATTTGCTGTAATTCTTGCCTTTATCACAGCCCAGGCAAACCAAACACGTCTGCCTGTGCTTAGGTGCAGACTACGGTCAGATCTCAGAGGAGACATGGCAATACCTGTTGGGCATCTATGGAGGAGGCCCCGAGATAGCAGTGAGGCAAATGGTGGCACCAGCTGACCCAGACAGCCTTCACGGGGAGAGGAAGATTGAGGCAGAGACGCGAGCACTTTGAGACGAAGAGAGAACATTTAACACAGATGAAGTAAATACCCCGCTCCCCCAACATTAAACTTGTGCCACATGTGAGCCCTGGCCTCTCTCGATGGTCGAGCAATATTTTCACTCAATGATGTCAACTACATGAGCTCATGTATTCCATCTGGCCATTGGAGGAGCATGATTGCTCCCCACATGTTGGCAAGAATTACATGTCCACACATTCCACTGAGTACCAGACAAAAAATTTAAGTCTGTCTGTTGGCGAACAAACTCCTCCCAGATTGTTTATCAATCATTTTTTTCCCCTCCATCCCCAGGTTACTCTACTCTCCTTTGCACTCCTGCCAGGGTAGGAATCTGAGGAATTTGCAACTTGTTGAAGAAGCCTCACAGAGAGCACTTTGTAAATGTAGCAGCACGTTGTTCAGCGGCCCTGTTACAAGATGGCCAAGTGGTGCTTGTATCCTTAATGTCGATAATTTACACAACTTAGAGGAAGTTTTGGATTGTCGGTGTTGCAGTGTTATGTTAAGACATAGTGTCCCACATGGAGCTATTTTTGGTAGCTGTGGTGTGAGTACCCACTGTAGTGAGTTGGTGTCATGCTGCTTAGCAGGGTGCTGCTGTCCAGGACCAGGAGACCGGTTGGGGGACACACAACTATGCTCTGCCTGAAGACTTTTTTTTTGAGGCAACACCATAGAGACATTTGAGAAGATGCTTGCTCTTGTCATTATACATTAAGTCTTACTTAACCTGTTAAGGAAACAAGGCAGGATTTTCTGCATTTCACATCCATGCTCTTGCACCTTAAACCTAAAATTTAACCTAGAGAATAGATTTCCATTTAAAAAACTTTAAAACTCAGATGTCTCATATGTAGAGTCTCACTGAGCACATTAGTAAAGGTACAAATTTAAAGCAGTAAAATATCCAAACTAATTTGAATGAAAATAACACATTGTTGATTTTCATCACATTAATTTCATCACAATATTTTTGTGAACATAAAACGTGCATGCACATGTTCCGAAAGAGCTTCAATTTTGTATTTGTAAGGCTTCACATTGCATGTGACTGCAGCTTCTTGAATGGCCTTGGAATATTGGAATTTCCAGGTATCTAGAATGATAGATAAATCATCATAAGCTGGAAATGGTGATTCATTCTTAATCAGTTTGTGCCAGAGAGCAATCACAAAAATTAGGCGAACATCGATGACACACAGCTGTGACTACATGTTGATATAATAGAATAATAGCGGCTGCCAAACTTCTGAAAACACAGACACATCTCTTAAAATGCCATGAGTAGTCAAAAGAGGTGCTAATAGAGGAGAGGATTGTTGTGCAATACAGACTTGTGCAAATTTTGATGCATCGAGTGCATCAAAATTCTGGATGTCTGAACTAGTAGAGACCCACATGACTGTACAAATCAATCATGAGCATTGTCTCATATTCATTTGAAAGAGATGAGTTCATATTGAATAAGGAAATTGGTAATATTCTGAGTATGTTCAAAGCCATTGTGTAATCACTTAGTGAGGTAGCATCACGTAACATCCAGGTAGGGCTATATAAGTATTCCTATATTATATTCAAACAAGAAACACATGTTATTGTTCGATTACCTGAGCAACAACTTTTATTTATTTAATCATAATTTATTTATTGTGTTTAGAGCATCTTTTAATGCTGAGCGCAAGTAGAGAAAGGAGGTCAACGCTGCACTTTTTTTTTTTTAATCTAAGAGAAATGTTTTCTACGGAAATGCTCCAGGTCTCTACTGTTTGATCGCCATTCTATCAAATCTTTTGGCCTATCAGATAACTGAGACATAATACTTGGTGCCGGAGGACATTCTTTTATCATACATGGACACAGATAGTTTGACATGCGCATCATCATAGAGAATTTCATTTCACTCTTGAAAGAATGCTAATCTGCCACATCAATCTCTCTGAGTTTGTGTTCGACTGCCTGCTTGGACCTGTTCTGTGAACACCTGTAGCCTGTTGTATACTGGTTTGAGCCAAGAATCTCAAGTCTGTAATTAGGAATGATTAGTGAGAAAATACAGACAAGAGACCATTTCTTCAAGACAGAACGAGTATCGTACTCTCTCTTGAACAAAGTTAAAGTCATATCACAAATGTTGATGTTCATTTTCAGACCTAACAGGACTAGGGACTCGAGAAAATGTGGAAATGTTCATCGGAGTCAGACAAGGTCCTCATTTAGGCATGATGAAATTATTGACAACTACACATCATCAATGCATTTTTGTCCAAAACCCCATGAGAATTAGCTGAAGAATTCTCAAATTGAAATCACAGAGTTCCCACCAGCTTCTTTGCATCAGCTTGTATATATTGCATATGTGGCCAACTCTTAAGGTGATGTCATGACACTGATGTAAGATGAGAGGCTCCATAATGGAACAGTGGAATCGATGAGAATGAATCTGTGTCCCCTCCTACTATTCCAGGTCCTCCTGCTATCTATCGTAATGGCTATTATAGTTTTTCAAATCAGATATCAGAAATTGGCTTGGAACATTTTAGCAGTCCTCATGTACTGTATGTCAGAGTCTTACAAACATGCCCAGGCACTAACCACTAGTAAAAACATATCCCTTGAGGAATATGTAGGCTGTGTTTAGCCTCTTTTTAATTTTCTTTTTGGGTAGGTGCAATGAAGAAAGAAAAAAAATAGATAATATTTGTGCAACTACAGGAAATTGCCGCACATCATATTACACTTTTTACAACTTAAAACAACAATAACGTTTCAACTTTTCATGCAACCACTATTGAACCACTTCTGTCTATTGTGTGATGGCATGACGCCGTCTGTGTGACTGTAAAGCACGTGACTGACTGAAAACACACAACATTGCTGTGGTTCGACTGAACTTGTCGCCTGAGTCTGCATCAGCATTCAAAGCATTATAAGGCGGAAGTTTTATCTCCTCGTGCTATGTTTGCAGTGTGTGTGTGTATGTGTATGTGTGTGTGTGTGTATCTGGTACTTGTTGTCTTGATAATAGTGATGCCTTGATACAGCAGAGCTGCAGCGGTTGATCTCCTAATGTCTCGATGACTAATGTAATTACTTGTGAGGTCACATGATTAAAAGTTGCTTGGACTTTCAGACTGTTGTTTTTTGGTTTGATTTGAAACTGGAAACCAAGAGAACTGAGTTTTTTTCTTGTGAAATATGTTGTGTACTTAACAATTTAACATGGAGGGTAACAGACAATGCCTGTTAATAACTAGCTATCAAAGTAACTAGCTATCAAAATATCAATCAAAGCTAGCAATCAAATATTGTAAGAAAAATTTCATATAAGCCTATTGTCAGACTTATCTTTGTCTTGCTTTCTCAGAAGAAAAATACTGAGATCAAGGTTTCCATGTCTGAGGTTTCGCATTGTTGCATCAGTGGTCTCTTCAAATCAAACAAAGGCACGATGAGTTCATTAAACTGTAACTATCCCTTTGAGAAAGAGAGAAAATGGGAAGCTGTGATGTCATCTCTGGTCCCATTTGTCTGCTGAGCTTCATCCAGCTGCGCCAGGCAAGAGGCAGACTGAGGGAGGAAAACACTGAGAAAAGGACAGGATCCGCACACACACATACGCACACCGAGCATCCGTGAGGACGGCGGCGGCAGCATCACAGGAATGAGGCAGGTAAGAGCCAAAAATATCACCTCTAACTTACACGCCTAGAGAGATGCACTGGGTTTCTTACACATGCAGGTACAGCTGCTGCGTTGTTCCCACTTACTGAGAGCACTGGAATGTATCCTGCACTGTGTGTTCGTGTGTGTCTTAATCTTTGATATTGATTACAGTGTCACCGGCTTGGCGGTCACACCCAAACTAGCACGCTGACTTGAATACTTGAGCAGGATGACATTTCCTGAAACACCAGAAATGCTGCTCATTAATTCACACTGAGGCGTTGTCCCTTCGGGACCGTGGTCCTTGTTGTCATGACATTAATAGCCAGGAGTGTATGGACGTCTTTGCCAGAGTCTGATAGAGACACTCCCTACTATGTACCTCACAGAGATGGGAATGGGTGTGGCAAGAAGCAGCAGACTGGTCGTCCTCCCCATGTTGATGATTTATGTGTCTGGCATGCCTATTATTGGCTCTGCATGTGTGTGTGTGTCGTGGCGGCAAGCTTTGTAGGACATTATTGTTTTGACAGAAGGTCACATGTTGTGCGAGGAGAGGTTGAGACGTGAGGTAATGAAATGCAATGATACCAAATTATGTAAAGCAAATAGATTTGCCCAAGGAGAATCCATGCATTTACAAAGCCATAATGTGTGACTGAACAACTCTGACAAGCCTTTAATTGACAATTATGAAATGCTTCTTTTTCCTTTTTGTTTCCTTGACATCTCAGCGGTTGAACACTGAAATGTAATATGTGCACAGTGTTCAGACATGTACCACACAACCCTGTACGGAGTGATGTGCTGTCAGACCAGCGTAATGTTTAACAAAATAAAACGGCTCTTGTGCAAGAGATCACTGCAGAGTGGAGTGCCTCAGATAGATATCGACTGAACAGTGGGGGAGTTTTGGCCGGTCCTCCCCCTCCCATCTGTGCTCCCCTGCCCAGACCAGAGTCAAAATGGATGCTAGCTCAGAGTTTGTCCTCAGTATGAACACTTTGTACACAAATATGAGACAGTTTCCTCCGTTTTCCTTCCTCAGATGGTTATTTTCTGCTCCTCGACGCTGGACATCAGTTTGCGCTGTGGACAACGCCATCGTCCAAACGCGACAACGAGCAGGCCTAGTGGAGATGCTGGTCACAACTCGGGAAGCAAGGCATCTGTCAGAGTGAGGCAACAGACACAGCAGGCATTCCTGTAGCCGCCAGCCCTGACCAGTCTGCGACGTCAGAGAGGACCAAACTACCAGATGAATTGTCTCTTGGACCGAGATAAGATTGTCTACATGGAGTGAAACCCCCCACCTCGCCCATTTTTCTGTGCTTTTCTCCAAGCAGCCGGCCTGTAAATATTTACATGGCGTGTCTGCGAGACAAAAAACACCCTGCGGACCTCATCTGACACTGTGACCTTTCTCAGCGGTGCCCTTGAGGAAGGGCTGGATGAACGACTGTTGTAGAAACGCAGATGGTAGTTACATTCTTTCTTTGGTCCTGTGGGCGTCAACCCCCTGTAACTGCCGCTGCAGGCAAACTCTCTCGCTGGCACGACTCCAGCGCAAAACACTGGCTCACGGGATCTCACTTGGACCTAGATTTTACAGCGTATTGCCAGACACGGACTGCTGTCCACTTTTGATTTAAAGGTCCAATATCGGTAATTCATTTTTACAACACTGCATAGTCAAATGCTTCATATCAACACAGGCATGGACGTGTATTCCCAGTGTCTGTGTGGAGGAAGCTTCTTTGTCTGTTCTTAAAT